>CAEGAD010000315.1:0-25994 GCA_903067055.1 Poeciliopsis paucimaculata
ATGGATGGATGGATGGATGGATGGATGGATGGATGGATGGATGGATGGATGGATGGATGGATGGATGGATGGATGGACGGTGATGACTGAAACCAAGAAGTATTTCAGGACATTCGAGTCAAACTAATTGTTAATCTGTCTGGAATGGTCAGACGAGGTAAAAGAAAAGAGAATCAAACTGTGATTCTGGACAAATACAACTGGTTCTCATTACCCAGAGTGAATAAAAAGAAAAATTATTTTTTAAAAATGCTTGATGGTTATCCCCTGGCAAGCATCTTTGGTAACTTGAAGTTGTTATTAATAAAACAATAAAGGTGATAAAAAAAAACGGAATACCTGAGAGATAGGATTAAAGACTGGATAGATTTAGCTTGCCAGCTAAAACTCAGATGTCTAGTTGTAGTTGAATGTAGCTGCAATGTGCAAAAGTAGTGAGCATTGCAACTGATGATGGTGCTAACTTCTAGAATTAATAAAAGAAGATGCAAATGCATTTCTTTTCATTTTATGTGTACCTGGAAAAACATTTCTTCAAGTTCACATGAGATATTTTTGAAACATAAACCAACATTGTTTATGGTTTTGCAGTGTGCACAATCTTTTTTACAACATAGGGCAGTCATCTAGGACATCAAGTTTGGATTCCTACTTCAGGAGTCCTTCTTGATCTATTTTCTTCTGAGAATAAACATGGGGCGTAAAGCAAAAAAAAAAAAAAAAAAAAAAAAAAACAGCCTCACTATTTAAAAAAAAAAAAAATTTTTGAAAAAAAATTAAACAAAAAGAAGTAAAACAAAAAAAAAAACACAGAACTGCTGCTGATAGCACTGAAAGAAAGATTGTTGCTAAACATTTTCTCTCACATGAGGGAAGACAAACAAAACACCAGATCGAGCTGCTATTTTCAGATCATTTGTGATCAGGACGTTTTTATTTTTGTTTGTTTTTTTGCTGTGAGAAACAAATGTTATAAAAAATTATAATGATTTTATATTAATCGGACAAGTAGATTTCTCTTACTATTGGCATTCGAGGGGGTTTAGAACATGATTTTATAGATGTCAGACAGTTACATAAGTCAAGAGTCTTTGTAATTTACTCCTTCAATCATGGTACTTTGCAGATTGTCCTTTATTTCACAAGTATTTAACAGTCTAAATTATCTAAAACATTACCAGTATTTAATTTGAACATATTACTTTTGAAGAGTGTTAAAATGGTTTGTTACTCAACTTTGCTGCTGTGATAACTTTTCACCACAAAGTTTGGTTTTTAAAGGATGTAACTCTTTGTGTTCCTTGTGGCCTGAGAGATAAAGACATGCAGTGTACATTACATGCTAAACAAGAGCAACATGCTGCAAAATGAGGAACCTGGACCTTGTTTGCAGATTCAGTTCCTTCAAACTTGCCTTTAAATGAATACATTTACGCATTATTTTTGGCCAGAATGACCCAGACCCAGACCTTGTCAAGGAAGCTTGTTGGATTGTTGGGATCTTTTTGTGTTACTCGGTAGATAAGCACATGCAGTATTATGATTTCCAACCTTTTTGTCAACCATGAATGTAGTAGCCTCTTTGTTTTTTGTTTTTGTTTTTATGTTAAAATGCCTTTGTCAAATCACTAAAACTGGTTGGAGAAATTTCGTTAAAGGTATATAAATTTTTGATTTTGTTTCTAGCCATAAAGGAAACAGTATGCAACAGTTTCGTGATAGTCGCTGCGTGAATACTCCGTTTGATGGAAAATATTGTGAAAGCCAGAAAGTACAGCAAACAGATGGTGGAAGATAAAAATTTTAGCTTTATTACAACGAAGTTCCTTTCTCACAGCTCAGAAATGTGCTACAGTAGCACCAGGACTGATTGTACATTCTCATTTTACATGTTTTATAAATAAAAAATAAGTAAGGAAAATCAACCATTGAGTTCATAGTGATTTCCATATTCTGCAGATTCTGCAAATTATAAATCATAAACCACAACAGATCACATGCAACTGCAAAATCACTCTAAGGCATATTAAACAACATATTTTATCCTTTCCACTAAAATTCAAAAAGTGAATGTTTTATTAACTTTGCTATAATTATAATTATAGACATACTATGTAATCTTACATCATACAGTCAATTTAAATTTTGCTGATTTCATTTTTATGCTTTTTTTTCCTTATCAAATACAGACATGCCATATTTATAAAAAACAATTAGCACAGTGATAACAGTGTGACAATTATTAATAAGTCTGAATCTAGTAATTTGAATAATATCAACACCTTTACAAATGCATCATCATCAGCATTAAAAGTTGCGAATGAACCTGAACATGGTGAAAAGGAATACTGCAAATATAAAAACAATAATGTAAATAATATAAGTTTATGTAATACAGGACCATCATCCAATTGTAGTTTTTTTTTTTTTCAGTCTGTTATCAGGGAATAGTGGGAAAAATATTTTATGTTTTTATGTTTGTTCAAGCCTTGAAGTTTCCAGGCTACATTTCAGCATGTGGCTGAAATGTAGCTACAATACAGGATAAGAATAGTTAACTTTAAATGTGAAAATAAAAACTACTGAAGACTTTATAAATTACATAAGGACACCAAATATTTTTGTATGAGCTCCAGACTAAGAAAAGTTTAACTAGATTTGCCCAATTATATAATTCAAGAAAATATACTGCGATCATATTAAAACTTTTTGAGTTTTAAAAATGAAAAAGGCCAACACAAACACAAACTGGGCACTGCATGCTTTCATCCCCTGTCAGTCTGATACCACTAAATAAAATCAAGTGCAACCTATTGCCCTGAAATGACATTCTGTCAGTAATTGGCAGAAAAAAGTAATTGATTTGCAGCGTCTAATATACAGGTGTTCTGTGAGGATCTGTTGGTGGAAAAGTTGCATAACCAAGACAAAGAAGCATGCCGGACAATGTTGTGGATAAAATTAAAGCAGGGTTACAATATATCCTAAGCACTGGACACTTTACAGGGCACTATTCCACATATTATCTAAAAATAGAGCAGAGAGCAGCTGCTGACAGTATGCGCAAGAACATTAATCAGGAAAGCAGCCATGGTAACATAAGAAGAGATATTCAGTCCAAATGGAATAACCTCTTAACAATTCACGGACTGTTAATACGTAAAACTTTATGGAAGTGTGACACAACAGGCCGTTGTTGAAAGAAAGCCAGAAAAAGTCTTGTTTTCATTTTTGCCTCAGGCCATGTAGACAAACATCCTTGTAATCCAAATGCTGCTCAAATCTTTTGCAAGTTATAAATTATTTTCTGAAAAGTTACCACCTTTGTGCTTTGCAAAAAGCAAAAATGATTACATCAGCCAAGCTAGAATTCTCCTAATTCATGACTGAAACCTATTAACTTTAAGTGGAGGATAAAATGACAGAACCTCTAAGTCCCTGACAATAGTCTATAGCAGATGAAACTCCACAACTATAAAGTATGCAGTTTTCTGGTATTACAGTCACACATAAGATATATTGAAGCATCTGCAGCTCTTCAGTTTATTTCCAAGAACACATTGTTTTCTGCTAAATTTTCTATACACCCATTAGATTTAAGGATTCTAAGATTAAATGTCTATTGTCTTTGAACTATGTTGCTTTAAGGGGTTTTATTTGAAAGATGAAAAATCTAACTAAATAACTTAAAAAAGAAAATCGAGTAGAAAGGCTTTGGACTGAAAATGTGTGAAACATAAAGCATTTTATGTTCAAGCAGAACTTTAAAGGTCATTAGGAGGCCTGAAGAACAATTTCTCAAGGCCTTTCAAATAACTGCAAGTTGTCAGGCTTCTTAGAGGTGAAATGCAATAAAATGAGGAGTGGTTTAAGATGTCTGAACGCATTATTTTGAAATTCCAAAAGTTCCTGTTTACTTCAACATTCAGTCACATCATGACTAGATTGAGACATTTAAGGGTATTATGTGAGCTCTGGGTATTAGAAACACACCAAAACAAACTAGATGATGATCTTTTTCCAGGGTCACTGTGATGGAAGTCTTTTTAGTGTTCTTACATAAAAAAAAATGGCAGAAAAAAGTTTTTTGCACTTTCACAAGCCATTAGCTAGAAGAACAGTTCCTTTTTTTAAAGTTCATAGCTTAAGATTTATTTACTTGCTCCACGTCATTTGACCTCTTAAGCTGAAAATTGTTAATTTCCCATAGAAAAACTTCACTGGCTTTGGTTTGTGAATTTCGATTTCCGATTGAGAAAAATCTGAGCTGTCTCACCACCTTTGACCTATTGCAGGTGAGAAACGCTGTCATTCTGCATCCACAGAGTGATTATTTTTCCATCCTTGAACAAAATGTCTGCTGAGTCTCACCTTGTTTTAGAAAAACTAATTGCACAATTTTTTAAATCAGACTCCTTTGGTTTTTGCACATCAAAATCTAAAAATAAAAGTTTTTTTCAACTAAAAAACAGGACGGCGAAATAAATTTAAAAAAAAAACTCTCATTGTAAATCCCAAAGACCCGTCAACATTAACAGAGTATCACAGAGCAATCCTGTTCTGGAAGATCTCTACAAATAAATGTATTTACAACTACAGGTTGTGAACAATGATGAATGGAAAAATTGTGTTCTCTCTCTCCTTGCAGTTTACGTCTCCAGTCTTGTTCAATGAAGGTTTTATGAGATGTGCTTGGTGTCTTTATAAACTAGAGTTTTTTTTAGTTTTTTTTTAGTTTATTCTCCTAAATGCATGCACAATGCCCCATGTCAGTGAAGTTTTTGCCATTTGCATGGAAATGTAATTTGAGGAACAAATCTTGTCTGTGAGCTTTCTGAATTACAGTGTAATCCAAACTATAGTTTGCAACAAGGCAAAGGAGTGCAGTCTCGTTTCTTCAGAAGAAGCCTGTTCCAGCTCATTCATTAGAATCAAGTATGCATATTTGTTGGCATTCACAATGATAATTTCTGGACTGATTAGATAATAGCTGAGATAATACAAAGTTTTGCTTTGGGGTAATTATTAGAAAAAAATATCTCAAAATGTGCTTGTCTTTAGTTAAACCACATTTGTGTATTTTAAATTTTGATGAAGCCTTTCTTGCAGTCTAACAGTAGTTTAAATGCAGAATTGACCAGGTCCTTGTAAACCAATATAAAAGAGGAGCTACAAGCTGGCATTAATGTGGCTGAGCATGAAGCCAAAAATTAAATAAAGGTAAATAACTACTGTTACCTTTTACCACAAGATAGGTAATACAGAAAAATCTATCAACCCTCTGAAATGCTATCAAAATATTGCAGGATCGGAAATTAAAAAGAGATAGAAAAGGGTCTGGACTGAAAAAGATTCACCTTTTCCATTAAAAATGGCTGTAAACTATAAGAATGAGCCAGCAGGTACAAAAGTGAACTATTTATGTGGAATACAACATCACAGATGTCCTGTGCTTTACACTGACGAGTTCAAAGGTCTCCTGCTAAAATCTTACATAAAGTGAGGTTGTTCGGAAGGAACCGCTCAAATTATTAAAACCTCTGCTGTGAATAAAATAAAACTTCCAGCACCAATATATTTAAGTGTAAGTGTAATATTGTGAAATTCCTTTCTTGTGACCTGCACCTCCAGCCAAGAGGGCTGCGTTTTGGTTTGGTCACACCACAGGGTGTAACTGTGCTTTTCACAGTTTTTAGTCAAAACGCTGTCACAAGATACGCATCTGAGCTGGCCAAAAGCTTACACAAGCATGCAAACAGTTGTGTTGGCACCTCTTAATCATGGTCACGTAGCTGGCCCCTCGAGTCACAGGCTATATGGAGGTGTCAGTGTTCGCATTACTGTTTCTCCATACACTTATTTTAAGATGCTACTTATACTCTAAAGAAAACACTGTGTGCTGCTGGTTTCCAAGTGCTGCTACTGTTACGCTTTCCTTAACACTATAAAAGTCTGTAATTTCGCAATATCTTGATTTGCCTGATCATATTTTTGACTAAACCCACAGCTATTTCTCAACAGCCATGCATACACATTTACAGTGCTATTATAATGCATAATTTCTGCTGACGATAGATGTTTTTTTTTTTGTTGTTTTTTTTTTAAACTTTGGAGATGATTTAAAATCAGTCGGAGAAAAATTTACAGATGAGGGTCACAAGACTGTGCCCACACTGCTGTGCAGAGGGGAATGACACGCATGACCACTGACTGTGGAAAACAGGATACAGGGTACGTCGCAACAGGAAGTGTTGCACTCCTTCTTTGCTGAACATCAGTTTGGCCAGAATGACTGCAGTTTGATGTCCACACTCTGTAACTCCTGCGGCAGTATTCAAATTTCGTAATCGTCTTCGCTCACCATTTCTTCTGAGCCAGTTGAGTAACTCAGAAAAAAAAAGATGAAAAGAAAAAAAAATAAAAGTTTTAGTACATTGAGTTAGAAATAAGGGAAAAAATTGCAATTTTCTTTTTCTTTTTTTAAAAATTTGTTAAGAAGCCAATAAAAATGTCCCACAGATCATTTTACCTGTAAATAAATCACATTTTGAATGTTTTTTAAACACCGCCTGCAATTAACTTTGCATTCAAACCGAGACAAACATTCTGTTCTCCATTTAAAAATTTGAAAATATAAAATAAATGCAGAAATCCAGATATGTGGAGATAAAAGACTTTGAAAAAAATAAATACATTTTGCAGGATTTAAGGGTATGATTAAAACAACTGAAAATAAACACCATTGTGTTCCTTCAATCAGTAACAATTAGGTACTTATTTAAGCAATTACGTTTCTCTATCTGAACTTGCAAAACACAAAGTAATAACTAAGCAGCAATTCATTTCAAAGGGTTTTAAGCAGGAAAAGCAGGAAACGCCCACAGTCTCGCTCAGAAGATTGAAGGCTTCGTCTGTTACCGTCGCCCTCTGAGCAACATCCAACGGTGAGCCTCCAAAGGTGTCGACCAGGGAGATGTTGAATCGCTGGAAGCAAATTGCCAAAGGTGGTTGAAAAATGCAAGCTTTCTATGTATCTCAGTATTAGCAGGGGAACTAAAAACTTCCTTAATTCTTCCAATTTAGGTTGGTCCTGTAATGCTTCTGCTTCTTCTCCTTATTCTTCTTCCTTATTAAAACAAGAAGGTGGCAAACTATTCCTACGAAGTGAGTTGTCAAGGCTGTGGGAAATCCTGATAGTACTAAATTCAGTTTGTTCAAACAAGCCCAGCAGGCGACTGTCTCGACTTAGTTGAAATAAAAAGAAAACATGCAGTGTGCGGTTCTCCCCCCTGTTTTTATTTGACAATTACTACATTTGAAGCTTGTTCTTTAAGCGTATGTTTTCACATGCTCCTGACAAAGCCGTTTTATCATGAAACTGAAACAGACTGCATGCACTGTTGGAGACTACAACAAAGATTATCACCATAATTTGAATTCAGTGGCATTGGGTACGTCTTTATGAGATGTCAATAGTTGACGCTTCCCCTTTAACACTGACTTGAAACACACTAAATGCAGAACAGACTGGCAAAATCTAAATAATCAAGCTTTTACAGAAGTAATTTGTAAAATGAGCGCTGTGTGGAGAAACAGAGGCTCAGATTGCTAAACAAAGTAGATTTCAAAAACATCAGGCATGAAGATATCATCTGGAAAAAGCAACGTTGATATCAACTCAAAATTGTGACTTTATTTTACAAATAAATTGTTACAGAAACTTTGCAAATTGTTTTTGTTTACATTTTTATGCTTTGGTGATGCCAGCTTGTTGAAAATTTAGCACAAATAAGTTTTTTCTGTGAAGTTAAATGTTACTCTGTGTATATTGAACAAAAACTAAACAGTCACAATCAGCTACTTTTATATCATTGATGCATTGCATGCTTTATTTTATGCAGAAGCTCATGCAGGAATGGTTAGAATTATAGTTAATTAACTAGAAAGATTTAAAAAAATGTATCAATTATCAATTTTACACCGAGGTAATTTGTCCTGTAACTGTGCAAAGTTGCTTTTCGCTGACGTGAGGGCTTCCAACAACTGTATTTTTAAATAAAAACTGAACAAACTGCATATAATATTTCAGTTCTGTGAACGTCGGACGGTCCATGTTAGGGCTTGTGCTTCCTGGCTGACAGTCCCCCGAGGTTTCAGTGGCCATTGTGTGTTTCACAATGACATGGAATGCTCACCTGACATGCAAGCCAAGGGGACATCCAGCCCTCTCACTTCTTATTCCCGATTCCTCATTTTCACTGGACTCCACAACCTTCAGCTCTCAGACAGGGCCTGCGGATATTATTAGAAAAGGGTGAATCACGAGGCGCATGGACATTAGTACACATGCGTACAAACACTGGAACGGCACTTTAACTCTGTTTCCGGGTTTTTTTGTTCTTTCCCCGCAAAATGGATCAGCGTGTAGCTCTGCAAAGTCTGGCTAATCTGCCATTTCAGTATGTTTCACAATGCATGACATTAATTTATTTTTAAACTCTTAATTCCCAAAACTACACACATAAAAAACAACCACTTTGTCCAAATTTACCCATATAAGGCTTTGGGCCTCGATCCCACCAAACAAGTAGTTCCTCTTTCTTTTTTGTGTATTGCTCAAGTCAGACAAAGATGAGTCAGTGCGGATATTAATCATGCTTTTTGGTTATCTTCACATCTCACACTGTTAAGTCCGCCTGTCCGTTAGACTATTTTTAAAAATTGAGAACTTCAAACTTTGGTTAGTCTACAATTATTAAAAACCATGTCTCTGAAGAGCACAGTGTCCATTTCTGCAACCTGTTCAGGCCTCTGACAGATGTTTGGTCGCTCTTTGTTTTTTGATAACTTTTTGGAAATACGTATATTTCCAAATATATTTATGTATTTAAAGACACAGATCATAAGTTGTGGCTAGTGTTGTACTGTCTGGGAATAAATGGATATCTTGTGCACCTCAAATAAAAAAAATCCAAATGGACGACTTGTAAAGAATGTTCTTCACTTCATCTCAAGTTAATTACTTACAGTATCTTCAAGTTTAAAACAGAAGTGCTGAGCCAAAGATATAAATACATGCCATCCACTATATATAAATTAACATCTCGTGTCTACTGTTTCAACAAATGTTAAGCCACAAGTCATGCAGTAAATGTCACATGCACCACCTGGTGGTCGGGTAGTTAATGTGAAACATCCAACTGAGGAGAGGGAGGAAGGGGGGTTCTGAGGCGGTTCTCAACATGGGCAACATTCACATAGAGAAAATATTTTATATCAAAATTTTTCATGTCTAACGCCTTTACCAATTCAGTTATTCAGATGTGTGGCTAAAACTACCAAACATGGAAAAAATAGAAATTCAGAAAAATCCAGATTTTGAGAACAAACATCTATATTTGTCCCAATAGGAGAAATTCGGTTGCAGCAACGCCGAAATCTGCAGTGCTTTGGATTTCGTTTCAGCCGCTCTAATGAAGAGAATTTCCTTGACAACAACAGTATGTTGCAATGTGCCAAAAAGAAAAAAGAGTCAATGCAAGAATACAAGCAGAGGACAAAAGAAGGTGTGTCAAACATACAATCTTCAACAGCTGAATGTCACCTAAAATGTATCTCTTTAAAACATTGACATGAAATTTATTACCCAATGTATAATTTACATCTATTACATTACAGCTGCTTGTTAATCGCCCTGTTGGTGCTGAAAAAGCTGTCTTAAACAGTGAAGTTGAGTTCTCTGGGATGTTTCATAGGCTGTACTAAAGAAATAAGGACATGATGGATATCGATGGCCACTGTAACAAAGTGCCCAGAGATCCCATTTAAAATTGATTCTTTGCCAAGTTGTCTTTTGTATGTGGATAAAACACTTGTTTGTTCCAGTTCAGGAGCCATTGACTCATATGCCAATGATTCATAGGTCAGTGTTGGGTGGATTAAAAAAAAAAAAAAAAAAAATCAAAACATGTTTCTGAGAGCAAGAAAGAGTCAGATTTTAAAGAAAAACTGTATTTCTTTCAGACCTTGCTTTACATCACTTTTTAGGGATTACTAAAAAATATTTAAAAGCAATACATAGTCCTACCAATTGTAATTTTTAATGAATATTTATGCTTTACATTTTTTGTCGAAGTTTCATTGCAGGATTTATGTCATAGCTCTACCATTTCTAAGGTAATGTGTGTGTGGTGTTTAATCATTTTAGAGAACAAGGAACTATTTAGGTTAAACTGATCTGACGGTTACTGTGAAACTCTTTGGAGTACTGATTCCAAAACTTAAATAATGTTTTTGGAAAAAGTCAAGTAAAATCTACTGGAAACATTAACTGATTTTGTAATATTATATTAATTGTCATCTTCATTTGGAATCCTGTTACCATGAAACCATGTTATATGTTCTGAGAAATAAAATTTTTTCAATTGTATTTTTCAGGAGAAAAAGCAGCAGAACTTTCTGGGTACTTAAACATCATCGCAATCACAAAACATGACTTTTTAAATTGCCCTATGAGTGTGAGCGTCCCGTTCTTCAACTTTTTGTGTTTTTCGGTGATGGCCTGATAACTTTTCCAGGGTTTGTCCTACTCCTCACCAAGCAACTGCTCATGAAAGGCACCAGCCCTTGCAAGGGTAAGTGAGTATAGTCAACTGATGGATGGATTAAATTAGTATGCCCTTAAGGAATTTGGTAAAGCTCAGATTTTGAAGTCGCTGCTGTGCAAACGTCTGATTAATTCACAACATTTCGATTATATGAAAATCCATTTTGATTTGTATTTTTCTTGAATGCATTGTAAGGTAAGACTTCAAACGCACCACTTGCTTGTGTGACATGAAACAAACAAACAAAAAAAAAATAAATCAGCAAAGATAAGAGAGAGAAAAACGTGGACCTCCATAAGCATAATTTTTGAACATTCATCTGCTCAAAAAATATAGGAATGAAATGTCGAGTTTTCATACCATGTGTGTCTCTCAGGTGAACATGTTTTAATGTGAAATGTGCAGATTTAATCCCACAACCAAAGCAAAAGCCTCATGAAGATACGGGCTGCAGCTGGTTACAGCTGAACGAGTCTTGACTTGCATGGGGTGAAAGGTCACGTTCAGACCTGACTTGGTTAAGACTGGAATGGGTCAGAATTCCAGAAAACTATTATAAAAAGCTTGGGGAAGGAAATCAAATATGATCTTAGGCTGCAGCTTAACATGTGGAAAAAGTGACTTTCACCATCTACTGAAAGTGATTTGCAATGAGACATTGATAACGCACAGAAATGTGAATAGTTTAATTACTTCTATGGTTATAAATTTCTCATTATGCTAATTCATATGTTCAGCAATGTCTCTCGGTAGTTTAGAAATGTATCACAGCACTATTATAGAATAAATAAAATGCATAAAACACTGAGGTCGTATTGAGCAGAACAAACCAGCTACTGTAGATGATGCAGCATCTGCAGCTATATGCCTGAAGTGCCTCTTCCCTAGAAGAGAAAGTTTTATTTTAATAATCATTTTTCACGTGTATTTGCGTCAAATACGCAAACAATCCCTTCCAATGCGTTAGTTTTGGGACCATTAGGAGGATGAGCTACTTCCTGCAAACTCTGGTGAGGCGGGTTCCACGCTGTGACTCCCCTCTCGTGTTTGCATTCCCCCTGGTGCTCCCCCTCGTGTTCCTGATACGTGGCTGTTTGGGAGAGCCGCGCTGTGGGTCCCCGTCCTCCCAGCAGCAGCTGCAGTGAGCTGGGAGTCTGCAGGAACTCTGGCTGCTGTTCATCAAGGTCTGGATGGCAGGGACACTCTGGTGCACGGACTGTCGAAACCACAAGGTATGTTCATAAAATTAGTCATAGTTCAGATTGTACTTTTCTTTTTGGGGAGGTTTTCAACAAGTTTCTCACGGCAGTAAGTTTGTGAAACTGCCGCTAGCTGTCGGGGAAGCAGCCGCTGTTAGCACTAAACTTAGGAGCTAATCTCTTTAGCAAACCGGGTCCGACCGCATTCCTCCGTCTGCTGCTAGCTGCTGTTAGCCTGCTTAACGCTGAGCTGCGGACCCCAGGGCTGGTTACTGCATATTTACCTCACTTTCTGTTAGCATAATGGCGTCCCCAAGTTTCCCCAGCTCATTTTACTGCTGCAGCTCAACTGTTTTTGACCAACACGTGTTTTCGCCAAGCTCTCAGACACAACACTGAGGAGTTTGTAATATTTAATATTTTTTATTTGCATCCGTTTTTACGACTGATAAGTTAAAGTAAAGGTAGCCACCTCGGCTGGTCAGACGCCCTGAAATGAGTAACGGAAACAGTGATAAAATAACCATCATCTGCCAAAGAGGAAGTCCGTCTGGAAGTCTGCTCCTTCTGGAGTTTTCTGTCTGCCTCGTCTCTCTGACAGCAGTCAACTTTACTTATGTTTTAAAGGTTAACCGCCAATAACGGGCTCAAAACTCTCCGTTACCTCACAGATTCTGTTACTCTGAGTACAGATTAAACAAATAAATGAGGTTTTTGTCGATATTTGGTTGCTATGGTAACTGACAGAGCAGGGATGTAATCAAAACTCTGCGGTGTAAACATATTAGGGTACGATCATTGGTGCTTGTGGAGGAAAATTGTTTTTGGCAAAGTTAAATAATAATACAAAATATATATTTGGGCTGTACAGCTGAAACCACTGAGAAGCAGAAGTATTACTTGTTCAAGCAGATCTTCTCCAAAGGGAAGTCTGTAAAATTGTGGGGGCTCCCAGCCAGACAGCCAGGAACCACTCAATAAATGCTGATTAACTTGTGCTACATATCAATTACCTCTAACCTCTACCACGTTGGATCTGGGGGTGATGTCATCCCTAATTTCACTGTTTTCTTATGTTGGTGTTTTTATATGCACAGATGTTCACAATTGGAGGATTTGCAGTTCAGAGGTTGTGAAAGACTTAAGGAGATACGAGCTGTCAGAAGTGTGAAGACAACATTTACATGCCATATCTGTCAATTTTGCTATTTTGCTATTACTGCTATTTTGGATTTTTAGGTTGAGTTTGGCGAGGAAGCCTCTAACTTTCCTTCTAACTCCTAACCCAAAGCATTTCGACTTACTGAATGTACAAGTGGATTCGGGTTTTTATGAATGGCAGCCAGTTGACCAATTTAAGAGCTGACAAGTTATGATCCTCATGAATATGGGTCAGTTCTGATCAATAAATGATGGATTGACGTATCTGCTTAGCTGGCAGCATTCCTGCTGTGCTTTGAAACTCTCACTGCAAATCATCTTTTGGATTTCCGTTGTGGTTTTCAGCATTCACAGCAAAAAAAAAAAAAAAGTTCATAAAAAGGATTTTTTTTCAGCCATATTAACAAAATAAAAAATAAAAACACCTCCCATTGTAAGCTGAGGTTATATCTTTACTTCCCTGTTTGACAAAAGAGTAGCACCTAACGTGTTAATAATCTTTTATGAAAGTTTGCACCAGTTAACTTTCAGTTATCATATAATTCTAATAGCTAGTATGTCACTGTGTGCTTCAATTTTTCTGTCAATTAACTATTTTTAAATTGACCTCAAAATTTTGATTATTTTGACAACCTTACTAACTCATTTAAGACGGTTTGATTCTAAAATCTGAAACAAGAAACATTCAGCAGGCATAGAATGTACACGAGAGATGGCAGTAGAAATGATCAAATCCATTTTTATTATCGTTTTATTTTTTTATTCTTTCGCAAACTGGGGATTTGGAGGCAGATTTAGTAGCTGGTAGATGCAACCAGTTTGATCTAAAAGAGCCACAAAGAAAGCAAAGACCTTCTTCAGTGGAAGAGGCTCTGACATGATCATTGATCAGATCAGATCAATGATCATGTCAGATCAGTGACATGATCATTGATCTGACATTGATCATGTCAGATCAATGAAGAAACCAGAGACATGCTTGTAGTTTTCTTTGACATTCTCTGTATTCCAGAGATTTGGAGTAAACTGTGAGCTCCGCGTGTACTGCTGGAAAATCCAAGAGTTTGTTGCAAGCAACCAGAACCCTGGCTTGTATGTCATCAGATATCCAGCTGAATCTATTTTCACTGAAAATATTATCTTTTTCAATTTTTTCTGGCTGCAGCAAACAAGTGGTTTGCATTTTAATGCGTTAAGGAGATCTGGCTCTATTTGTGGACGGACACCTGCAGAGCGCTCAAAGCACAGCATCAAGGCAATTGTTGAAATGAGAAACTGCTTTTGCTTTTTATGTGTCCAGAACAGGGGTCGACAACCCGTGTCTCTGGAGCCGCCTGTGGCTCTTTAGCGCTGCCCTCGTGGCTCTCTGGAGCTTTTTCAAAAATGTTTGAAAGTGGAAAAAGCTGGGGACGGGAAATATATATTTTGTTTTAATATGGTTTTTGTAGGACACCCAATCACTCTTAACGTTTATATATTTGAAACGATAATTTAGTATTTTTTTTGTCATATCTACTCTCTTGTTACAGCATCACAGGCTCCAAGTGTTTTTTGGGCTGAGAGACGGATGAAAGGTGGGAGCTGTTGGAGGCCCAGCTGGGCTGTCGCTGCTCTGTTTATCCCTGCTGCTCTGCTGATGCTCACCTCTGGGGAAGCATCAAACAGCCAGAAGATGACACAAACCTCTATGGCTCATGCGACGGCTACAGCTGCGGGACCGGGCCCCAGTCTGGCAGATGACCTCCCAGGCCTGCAGGCGGTCACAGACTTTTTAACCAGTGAACACACGCATGTATGGCTCCTGTCCCTGGTGGGCTCAGTCGCTGTGGGCCTCAGTGGGGTTTTCCCTCTACTTGTTATTCCTATTGAAGCAGGAGCTGCCCTCAAAACTGAAGGTAGGATCAGGAATGTATCATCCTAACTCTACAACTTAACCATGACTCAAATTATTTACGACTGTTTTTTTTTTTTGTTTAGTTCAAATTAAGCTTTAGATTTTAAGGTTGTTTTTTTTTTCTCCAACATTAACTCAGATTGAACTCAGATTCTTGCCAAACTGGGAAATTCTTTTTTTTATTTTGAAAGCAGAAGTGTTCAGATTGAAATGTCTGTAGCAACCTAAAGAAATGTTCCTGTTTTTGTTATCAATTTAATTGCATAAATATGTTGTAAAATAATCTTCCCGAGATGCTCTGTTGCTTCTCTTTAGCTTGTTTGGATGCTGTGACACCTGCGTGATTTTAGTTAGCATTTTTTAGCATCCACTATATGGGTCAGGGAATTATTCAATGTTAGGGATATCTTTTACATGCAGAACCAGAAGATTTCTCAATTCCTGTTATAACGAGCCCAAATTCCCCCAACAATATGAAGGATTGGAGCAAGAGGGAGAGGGAAGTGTGTACAGGTTTACTTCTTCTTTCTATCTTCTTTGTAAACATGGAAACAGTGCAAGAAAATGGAGTAAACTGGGCTGCTGGTTCACACATCTGAAAAATGAGAGAAATCCATGGTTGCAGAAATGTAATAATATAATCCAGACTTCTAATGTCTGGAGAAGTGGTTGACAGATTCACCAGTTTGGAGAATCTGTCAAAAAAGCAGAAGAAGCAGCTACTTTCAGTTTCTTCTGTTTTGCTATCGAGCTGCTATAAGAAGCCATTGATATCCACTACAATTATTCAGAAATGACAATCTGCAGTAACTCATATATTTTAATGTTTCATAATTACTATTATTACTACTATTATTTTTTTAAAGGTGTAAAATTCTATAAATAGTAGTTTCTTCTTTTCTTTCTCCCATCCATGTTTTATAATTGAATAGCCTTGTGATGAATCTCATTCCCACACTAGAGAGTTTTTTTTCCCAGTGGGATCAACAGATGTTTCTGGTGGAAAGCAGGCAGCTGCATCCTAAATTTTCAAAGCATCCTATAGCATACAGTGTGAAGTGAACTATCAGCAGAGCCCAAATATGAACGCAGCTGCATGTTCTTTAAACAATTATAGTGTGCAATGATGCAAGTTCACAGGTTTTTTTTTTCTTTTTCTTTCTTTAAAGATTCCTATTTACAGTCAAGAGTTTCCTGTTCTGAGTGAGAAGAGCTTCAGCTGCCAAGTGCAACAACATAGAAAAAAACCCCACAAAAAAACCCACTTTTAAACTTCTTCTATGAGGGTAGATTCAAACACAATGGTGCTTTATGTTTATATTTAACTTGATGCCCAGCTGGAGCCAGTGAGTTTAGTTTATCTCAAGTTTTGTATTTAACATCATATTTTTCTTTGGGAATTATTTACTTCTTTGAGACTTTGCTTTTTCATTAATACATATACCATCTATTGCAATCCTTGGTTATTGATGATACTTGATAATTCCTTCTAAACACGAGTTTGCATACAGAAAATATCGACATGTAATGGTTTATATATCCAGCTTAATCCAGACTTGTAACTTCCAAATGAGTCTGATGACCTACTGTACACTTTCCTTGTACTCTGTGACCCGACCAAAGTCACTTTAGGTGAACCAGAGGGCTGCAAGTGTTAACAGGCCCCACCCACGCTAACGTGGCATTCCAGAAGTATTTTTGGCTCAGGGCTGAGAAATGCAGCCACTCCAAGGTTAAAGTTTCCGTGAAGTGTTATTATAGGTAATGCATGTTGAGCCAGAGATGCTACTGTGCATTTAAGTGCCTCATATGTTGAAATGACAACAGCCGGGCTGAAAAGAGATGCTAATTTATCACAATCTTTTTTGATGCTGCTTTTAAGCTCATCATAAACTGTGTTTAAACCTAAAACAGCACCGAGGTTGTTGTTAATCATGCCTTGTCATAATTGGTACCTTGTTTCTTTGCCAGCTGGATGCCAGAAGCTGAAGCAGCTCTTGAGCTTTGCTATTGGTGGTCTCCTTGGTGATGTGTTTCTTCACCTCCTTCCTGAAGCGTGGGCACTCTCAGGTCCTCCAGGTGGGTCTCAGAATCAGAGGTTTCATAATTATATTCATGCTCTTAACAAGGAATCCCTTTTGAAAGAAAAAAAAGACTGGTTCATTAAAGAAAGAAAATAGCATTTATACATTCCTTCATTCAGATCTGTGGCAGTTTTTAGAAGCAGGGTGTTGGCTGCATCACCAGAGCTCTAGTGTACATTTCATGCCCACATATTTACAGTCTGTGCTGTCTTTCCAGCAAGTAAACACAACCACTACATGACCCAGGGCTTGTGGGTACTCATTGGTCTGTTTGCCTTCCACCTGCTGGAGAAAATGTTTCCAGATGAAGGCAGCCTGGAGGATGCCCCTCCAAATTCAGACCTGAATTTTAACCTGTCTGTAAGTATTTCTGTCATTTCTTTCTGTCTCACATGTCGATACAAGCCTTCACCCATTTCCTTTTGTTCGCATTCTCTGTGCAGATGCTATGATGCTTAGTCTGCACATCTGTCAGTTTTGTTTTGACGACTGTCGTATCAGATGACCCGTGGCACACCCGGGAGTTTACAGCAGCAGCTACACATTTGGGAAGAAATCCCTATTGATTTTTCTTGCCTGCTTTATATATGACGCAAAAGCAAGTGTCAGTTTAATGTTTATCCTCCTGCCTTCTTAAAAATAAGCAAAGCAGCTTTTCATCTTTTTATTTAGGGTTGTATTGCAAATGAATATAGCCAGGCTGCTCCTATATTCTCATTGCCAGCGATTGTACTCTTCTATTGTGCATGGCTGCTCACTCTGTGTGTATATTTACCCAGGTGAATCATCTACTTCAATCCTGTCATCCAGTCAAAGGCTAAAAGCAAAAGAAATGCATTTATCAAAGAGCCACTTAACCCTCAAACATACTGTATTTGTAGCTCACAGATTTGAAACAGCTGTTCATATTTGTATTTGGTTTCTCACACAGAGATGAGATGCCATGTTTAATATACATAAAAGCATGGGCGTATTAATTATTAACGCGTATGCATTTTATGCACATTTAATGGTACGTTTATAAAGTAAAATAGCTAATGCTAGCTCTGTAAAAAAAAAAGCCTTGTTCTGTATGCGTATAGAGGCAGAATACACATTCCATCATGTCTTTCTAATGCCAGTGAGAGAGAAGATTGGAATCCACGTCTCAGCTCCTCTCCTTGTGTCTATTTTTAGTGCAGGGGATGAAGCAGCTGCTTCAGCCATTTCGCTGTCCACAGGAGAACACCGCTTTTAAGCAGAGGCAACAATAGACATGGGCAGAGATTTATAGCAAAAGGGGAAGCTAAAAGTGTGTTCTCCTAAAATGTTAAGCCTTGCAAGAACAGTAACAAGGTGAATATATTTTGTAGTGAATCATGCCAGTGCTTTGCATCGATGCATCGTTTTTACACAAAACTTGCACAGTGCTCTAGATTGGAAATTTAGCTCCCATCTCTTGGAGGTCATTAATAGCCATAAAATTCATCACACTTCATTACTTCCTCATGCTTCAGTCACTAAGATGGAGCAAACATTTCCTTGTGGCAACCGGAGGACCGCAAGTTATTTCCTTCTCGCTTTATTTGAGCTTCAGTCCAAATGACAACATAAGTGGTTTCTAAATGATGGAACAGGGAAGTTGGCTATTCTCAGAAAACAGAAACGCTAGCACAAAATAAATGTAATGGCTGAACCCTTGTAATGCACATCAAAAGCGACTGTAAGTAAACTGTGTGCTGCTATGCAGTATCTAGATTCCCACTAAATTGCAGTTTTTATTTGACTGGTTACGGTGGGAGCTTGACGATTCTACTGGGAGGACTTTCTTTCCTAGTTTCTTGCATCTCTTGACGAGAGCACGTGTTATAAAAGTTAAGCGTTGTTTTTCTCCACAGTCAAGTTCAGCTTTCGGTGTCAAAGCGGAGGCATCACTCAGAAACGGACACCATGCTGAGTCATGGAAATCCTCCAAGCTACAGAGTCTGCAAGACAGCTCAGAGAAAATTAAGGTAATGCTGACAACCAAAGCATATCCCAGAATATGATGAAAAATGGGGCAACAGAAGGGATAAACAGTTAACTTTGATGTGGGTTGCTTATATAAGATGCTTGTATTTATTAATTATTTTGGCCTGACCAAACAGCAGTATGGAAGTACAGGCAATAAAAAACAATTTCTTCTCTCACAGATTTTTTAAAATATTATTTCAGATCGTAAAATAAATTTTTATGCACGAGACGAATGAATTCAGTAAATACAAAATGAAGATGTCAAATGATGATTTCCATATTTTAAGGAGAAAAAAGCTGCCTCTCTATGTAGAAAAGTAAACCCCCCCACCCTAAGCTTTTTGCATCTGTTTACTGCTCTTTTTTTTTTAAACAGCAGTAGACATAAAGAATTTGTAATGGGTGGCAATGAGTCTTTTACATCAGTTTGGATGTAAAAGAATTTTCCCCACTATTTTTTGTGAAGTATTTTTAATTCAGCCACATCAGGATTTTTTTTTTTTAAATAAACATCTTCTGAATCGGATTTAATTTCTGACTTTGACTAGACTACTATAAAACTTTCATTTTCTTGCGTCATTCAGTGGTGGACTTGAAAATAAGTTTTAAATCAGTGTCCTGTATTAACAAGGTGCTAAAGGTCACTGAGTGAAGGCGGCACAGTTTCCTTGAGGACTTTCTTCTGAGAGCATTGAGAGTTTTATCAATAACAGCCAGCTACTCAGTTTTAGAAGCAACAAAGCAGCTCCAAATCATCCCTGCTTGACTATCGATGCTTGCTATAGTCAAGCATCATGCTTATGCTTGACTATAGGCATGATGGTTTCTCTTTTTTTAATTCTTTATTCCATGTAGAGGTACACACTTTCCAAAAAAATACTTTGTCTCATCAATTTGCTGATTATTTTTTCAAAAGTTATTAGTCAGAAATAAGTTCTGGCAAAAGTGAAATCGGTGCCAAATTAATTTTGGTTAGCAATTTCATGGATGTCATCTTTGCCATTTTTATGAAGACAGATTTGAGCTGGTTTCCTTAGTGTTTCAAAATGGTTGCTTTGTGAAGTCATTGGTTTGTTGTTTGTACCGTCTGAGTAATTTTGGTTGGCTGGTCAATGGTGACCTCTGTCCCATGTTTTCTCCATGTGTGGACAATCACTGTCATTGTTGGTCAGTGGAGTCCCAAAACCTTAGAAATGATTTTGTGACTCTTTCCAGAACGTTTCAAAAATATTTTCTTGATTTTATTTTAAGTCGAGGCATGACGTGTTACTTTGTACATGTTGTTGCCTCCTTCATTTGGTCAGACAGCTTCTATTCAAGTAATTTATTACAACTACAGGCCACACGGTAATCAAGCCTATGGTTATATAGCTTAGCCTGAGAATGTGGCTGAAGACAGTTTTTTATACATGTGTTACAGACAAGTGGATACCTAAACCTTCTGGCCAACTGCATTGATAACTTCACCCATGGACTGGCAGTAGCTGGAAGCTTCTCAGTGAGCAAGAAGGTGGGATTTTATTTCACAGTGTTTCATCACCCCTGCAAATGTTAGTATTTTAAGCTCAAAGCTCGCCAGGTTTATTTATTTTATATGCATTTTTGTGTGGGAGAGGCAGCTTCATTAGCCTGGGTCAAATAATCCAAAAGGAGCTGATGCTGAAAAGTTATAAGTTGGTCATTAGTGCAGAAAATGCACAAAAAGAAAGACACTAACTAGCTGTGAAAGTTTGAAAAACCTCAGTGTGTGTGGAGTAAAAATGTACTCCGATCTGACTGTCTAAAGAGGGGAAAACGACACCAATGACTGATGCGCGAAAAGGTCCAAGTTGATCTAATTTAGCAAAATAATAAAAAGATGAAAGGCATTACTCTTAAGTCATGTTCATTTAAGCTGTTATAAACCTGGCCATCTAATTATAAACCTCACCGACTGAGCAATTGTTTAAAGACTCAAAAGATATTCATATTCCGTCTGTGTCTTTTTTTATAATACAAGCTTTTTTAAGAGGTGCATTTTAAAGTCCAGATACATGGATTTGTATCGCTTCAGTAGGTTACCATGTATCTGCAGTTCTGGGACAAGAGTCCAGCTGGAGAGACAGAAGGTTAACAGCATGAAGAAATAATCATTGTGCCAGAAAGGAAGTTGACTAGATATTTAAAACATGCGCATGCAAGACTTTACCAGCATTTTTTGTTTACTCATGTTGTTTACTCATGTTTGTCACAGTTGTCTTGTTTAAATATTCAAAAGAACTAAAAAAAAAATTATTTTTAAATTAAATATAAATAAAGGACTTACAGCTATACACTTTCTAAACTATTTATGTTTGTTAGACTCGCTTAAAATAAGCAAATGGCCTTTTGTGATACAAAATTAGCTACAAATGGCTTACAACTAACTGATATAAATTAACCCTCTACCTTGTTTTATGTGTCTTACTTTTTTAACGTTTGAGGCATTTTCTCATTTTTCTTCTGTGTTACAAAAATCAGACTTTAAACATTTCTGTTGTGTATAAATCACTTTGCTCTTGCCTTGTTTTCTATCTCCCAGGTTGGATTCCTCACCACCTTTGCTATCCTCCTTCACGAAATCCCTCACGAGGTTAATTATAACGATTCTTAAATGTTTTCATTAAGAAAGAAATTGTTTATCTTGGAGCTTTAGAACATGTCTGGCTACGGGAGGCGTTGTAAAAACAATTGTAGTTTTGCTTTTTCTGTGTTGAGAGAAATGTCGTCTTCCACAGGTGGGAGACTTTGCCATTCTGCTGCGAGCCGGGTTCGATCACTGGAGTGCCGCCCGGATGCAGCTGTCCACAGCTCTGGTTGGGGTCTTAGGAGCTTGTTTTGCCCTGTGTGCTCAGTCGCCCAAAGGTGCAGGTAGTAGAAGATTACTTTACACACAGCAAAATATGTTATGAGCTGGGAATTATGTAAATTTGATTAGTTTATTCATGAAGATTTTTGTTGTTTTTGAAGAAAACTCTTCTAGCTGGATTCTGCCTTTCACCGCGGGGGGTTTCCTCTACATTGCCTTGGTTAATGTTGTGCCTGACCTGCTACAGGAGTCCAGTTTAAGGTAAATATGGACTTAAAAGCCTGTAGGTCCAAATAAAACAAATCTTTTAGCCCTCAAGGAGCCAGATTTTATTTTTTATATTAATCTTAATCAGTGTTTTTTTATGCTTTTGAGATGCATTTTTTTAATATTAAGACCATGTTTGGGTTTTTGTTACACATTTAAGTCCAGTTTCTATTACGACATAAATTACTCTTCTACACAACTGGAGACTTTTGAATTATTCAGTCAAAAAAAGTCTTCTAAATTTGAAAAATGAGCCAGGATTGCATCATTTTTTTTGCTTTTTATTTTTATTTATAAAGGTTTTATTGACTGTACTGGCCTTTATTGGAGAATGGTCAGACAGGAAAGTATATTTACAAGAGCACTGGAGTATAAGACACATTTATTTAGTGCTTGTCAAACCTGAGGTGGACCTTTTCCATGTTGATGATCTAGTTCAGTTACCTGCTTTTCAACGTACTTAATCATGACTTGAAAGTCTGCTGGCGGTTTTTGACTTACCAATGTCCATTCTCTAAGTCAGAGTGGTCAGGAACGACTCCACTGCGCCCTTTACCGGTGGAGAGGAGCATCCAATGTGAATCTGGGGTTATAGCGAAGCAGTTGTGTTGCATGTAGCAGTTGTGTTGCATAAAGCAGTAACACCAGGGATTTTTCTCGTCCTAAGTCATTTTTATTCATCGTCTCTGTGACAGCTGGGGCGGGGAAACGTCACTGCTGCCTCTTCTTGCAGCAAGTTTTAAAGTACCTAACTCTGGACTAGTTCCTCCATATCAGAAACACGTTTAGCTTTCCTCTCAGCTGCAGACTGTAATGTTTAACCCTTGCCTTATGTCTATCAGTACAAATTAACATGTAACCATCAGTTAAAAAATGTGTCGTGTAGAGAAAAAAAAACGCACACCAGAACCTTCCAAACTGAAAAATAGCATGATTTATAGTCTGCAAAATATGGTAGTTATTTAATGTTTAAAAAAAATTAGACCACAAACCTTTCTAAATCTGTTTTTTTTATTTATTTTTTTTCCCCAGACATTCCTTGGTACAAATCCTGCTCATCTTCTGTGGGGTGGGCACCATGGCTTTGCTCTCAGCCATTGTCGAGTGACCGTGGGAGGAGAACACTCTCTTGCCTTAAACACTACTACTGGATAGGAACCGTCTCCCCACCAGCCTCTTAATCACAGAAATATACTGACGAGGAGATTTCTGGCATCACAGCCAAGGGACACTAAAGCAAATATCTGACAAGGACCTGCACTTTATTTAGGGATGACTGAAAGGAAGACTGTTGTGATCAAAAGACAAGAAGTTAGTACTTGGACACTTTGAAATGTGCTGTACTTAATTGTCCAGAATCAGAAAAAGGTCTGTTTGGAAATCTGTTACCAAATTGGTTTTTAGACAATCACTATGCTTTGCACATACATTTACAACCAGGTATGCATGACGTACAATCTCATAACTAACATAATAAGAGGCATTTCTATCCCAGAGCAGAAGTTCATCTGATGAACTGTTTTTTTTTTTTATTATTATTCTGTTAAAACTGTTTGCTAACAGTTTTTATGTAGCTTCTGAATATTTATTGAAATTGAAAACTGTTTAATCACACCCTCTTGTTTTGTGTTGTATTATTTTCTACCAAAGAACTTTTATCTGTTTGCCTTTCACATACAGTGTAACCTGAACAGTTTGAGCTTGTGCTCCTCACACAGCATTCATCATGAAACACTGCTTGTAGTAACATTTAATGAGCATACATTGATGTTATTTCTTAAAACTTAAATTTCATAAAAATTTTTGTTACTAGCTATTTCTGGGAGACTAAAGATGGCTAATACAAAGTTGAGAACAGGGGATGATACATGTTTTGAAAGACATTTGGAGAAATAAACTTTAAATTATAGACAACTGTTTCAAAAGGATTATTTTTTATATTTTGAAAAAAATATAAAAAGATTTTTGGGGGAAAAAAAACTTTTACAGGTCCAGATAAAAATGATAATAAAAACAAGATCTCTTACTGACTTTATTTCCTTTTCCAATGCCTAACTTTCCATCCATGTTTCCTTCAATTCATTCATCTGTTATTTTATCAGTAATTCATTGAACTGTATATTCATTCATCCATTTCTCAATCTCTCATCAGCTGCTCTTCCATGTCTTTATCTACCCTTTTTTTTTCTCCAGCCATCCATTTTACAGGATGTTTTTGTAGCTTTTAGTTATGAAGCCTGAAAATTGGAATAGAAATATTTTAAGTAAATTCACAGTAAACATTTGTATTTATAGTTGAAAGCCCCTCTGAAAATATTAATAACTGGAAAAGCATGGAGTGTCAGCATTAGTATTTTGGGGCCCAACAATTAGGTAAAATTTATTATCCTGATGGCAGAATTTAAGTCTAGTATTTATTGATATGTTCCTTTCTGTGTACAGTTTGTATGTTCCTGCTGTGCAGGCATGCACACCAGCTTTCTCCCACCACACACGGTGTCAGCAGGTCATTCAAAATTGCCCTGAGGAGCAAGTGGGTGCATGTGAGGTTATTTTCCCTGTAAAGACTGGTGACCTGTCCAGGTTCTGGGTTGTCTCTTTCCTGTTTATAGCTTAAGATGAGCAGTGTCTCCTTTTACTCTGGAATGACTGAGTTTGGAAAAATATATGGTTGGATTGGTATAAAGATACAGAGGGATAGTTAATGGTGTCACATGGACCTTTCTGCATTAACATGTTCACTGTTAGAATAATCCTACTGCAAAGGGTGATAAATTGTCATGTGGAAGCAAGGGGGAGGGGGCAATGATTCTGTGTTCACACATTTCCAGTTTCAGCAGTGTATCTGGCAAGCTTATAATGCCATAACGACTCAGCAGCAGGTCGCCTTCCTTAGTCATCAGGCTGAGCAGCTTAATGTCTGTGGGAGCCTTCTTCAGTCACAGCACATAAAAACAACCATCACCACTTGCACTGCAGAGGAAGACCTAGAGCAGAAATCCGTAAATGCAGAGGCAGATGGTACATTCCCGTTCTTATGTCACCGTTTACTCTTAAGAATTAAAAGTCCCGAATTCAGATTTTTACATTGATGTGATACAGGCGCACGGTCGGCTTGCGTAAGTCGTGAGCAAAGCGTCAACCAGGAGTACGGTAAACAATTAAACCCATTCATCAACAGGATCCTGTAGGTTTCTGCCAGCATGAACACTTATCTACTTGTAGCCATACCACAGAAACATGAACATTCAGATAATTACCTCTCCAGATACTGATTCACTCTTAGTTCAGATTGAAGGATGGATGAGTCAACTTTTGGTAAATTATTTTGCAGATAATCATAAGATAATTAATCTAGTTTATAGTTACATTACTCCAAATCAGACAATATATGAGAGAGGGTTAATAAAGGTTAACTTTTGCCAAATAATGCAAAGATAAAAATTTAAAATCCACCTCTTGACTTCCCCCGGCTGGCTGCCCACCACTGAAATTCTGTAAATAACTCTTGTGTGAATCCATGAAAAAACTTTTGTATCTCTTGAACCCTTTCATATTTTCTAATGTTACAAACTTCAATCTGTTTATTGGAATCTTATGTACGCAGTGCATAACTTACAGTGAAAGGAAGATGAATACTTTTCAAAATAATCCACAAAAAAAATCAATAAGTGTGGAAAGAAATTTCTTGAAGTGTAGCTTTGCATGGCCTTTTGATCAAATAAAGCCACAAGTCATTTGAGATAACTTTTTAACCAACCCTACACATCTGTGTGTATATATATATACATATTTTATTCCCTTCTCACCCACCGCGGGTGGTTCTTATCCTCTGAGCTCGGGTCCTCTACCAGAGGCCTGGGAGCTTGAGGGTTCTTTGCTGTGCCTAGAACTGCACATTTCTGGACTGAGATATCTGATGTTGTTCCTGGGATCTGTTGTAGCCACTGCTCCAGTTTAGGG
>CAEGAD010000319.1:0-86780 GCA_903067055.1 Poeciliopsis paucimaculata
CCAACAAAATAAGTGATGGCAGTTTAATGTCGACAGTGAGACAGTTCAGTGAAACCCTCCACATTCTAACAGTGGGTCGCCATTTAAGAGGCTGTTTTGCGTCTCACTGCTTAGACATCACACCGCCGGCCCGGCTTTGTGCTGCGGAGCACTTCCGGGCCTTTCCTCAATGACCTTTAGTCCCGCTTTCATCCCAGAACTTTGCTCCACACGGAGCCTGAGCGTTTGGCGTGTTCGAGGTGTCACTTCTCTCGCGTCTCCAGCAAGTGTTGGAGCTTTCTTCACATGTGTGCGTGATGGAGGTTTTATTGTTTCTGCAGAGAAGCGTGCCAGGCTGTGAGTGTGAGTGTGTGTGGGGGAGGCGGGGCCACTTCAGGCACGCGTCCCCCTTTGACTCCCCACCGCCCCCCACAACCCACGCTCACCCAGGCGCCACACCAAGCAAAAACATCCACTGTGAAGAAGGTAGAAAATTTATTCCGTCAGAAATCTGGTTGCACTCTAATAAACATGAGTTATTGATATGTTTAAAAATAATAATAATAATAAAAAGTATTTATAATTGGGATCAGATTTCTTTTTGTCTTTTTTTTTTTTTTTAATTTACCACAGCTAACATTTCAAACTGTTTGCGTGAAACATTAACTTTTTGGTTTCTAACAGCGGCCATCTTGGCGGCGCAGGTGGCGCGTCAGGTCGGTGTTTGTGGGCGAAACGGTTCAGGTGTGTTTTTACTCTGCCGAATCCCCCGCGACATGTGCCGGACCCCGCAAGCCCACAGCAACTCCTCCTCGGCCAATGAGAGCGCAGCCTGCTGCTGCTGGTCTGGAGGCTCCGGTGCGTAAGACAATAGCCAAGGGGATGGAGCCTCTAGAGCCCGAGCATGTGCCGATGATTACCATACAGCTGTTCGCTCGCGCTCCACACAAAGCCCCCGCATCCACACCCACCGCACACACACCCTCCCTGTCGCGCCCCTTCACCAAGCCGAGGAGGCCCGAATAACTGCTAGAGGCTGTAATAAAGTCTGATCCTGGACCTGCCCTCCCTTTGTCACCCCACACGCGTCGGAGCGATTACAGAAGGGAGGAAAGAAAGAAGAGAATAAAGAAAAAGAAGCCCCCCCCCCCTCTCTTTCTGTTGATTGGAGCCCACTGTAACCATGGTTTCCTTCTCTCACAATCCACAGCTTTCATATCTTAAGTTCAGAAAACTTCTTCGTCTGTCGGTTTAGTGAAAGTTGTGGTTGTTAGATAAAACCAGGATTTGCTGTTGCAACATTTTAAAGTCACTTTTTAAAATTTTTTTTTCATTTTCTGCTGACTCGCGACTGATTTGCCGTTGGAGCGTCAGGACGCACGCAGATCACCTCCACAGGCTTTGATTTTCCGTGGCCAATTAGCGTGAAGAGAAAAACTGTTATTCCAGCGTTATTACTCCAACAAAATAAGTGATGGCAGTTTAATGTCGACAGTGAGACAGTTCAGTGAAACCCTCCACATTCTAACAGTGGGTCGCCATTTAAGAGGCTGTTTTGCGTCTCACTGCTTAGACATCACACCGCCGGCCCGGCTTTGTGCTGCGGAGCACTTCCGGGCCTTTCCTCAATGACCTTTAGTCCCGCTTTCATCCCAGAACTTTGCTCCACACGGAGCCTGAGCGTTTGGCGTGTTCGAGGTGTCACTTCTCTCAAGTCTCCAGCAACTTTCTTCACATGTGTGCGTGATGGAGGTTTTATTGCTCTGCAGAGAAGCGTGCCAGAAAGAGAGACGAGAATAAAGAAAAAGAAGGCCCGCCCCCTCTCTTTCTGTTGATTGGAGACGGCTGTATCCATGGTTTCCTTCTTTCATAATCCGTAGCTTTCATATTTTAAGTTCAGAAAACTTCTTAAACTGTCAGTTTAGTGAAAGTTGTGATTGTTTGATAAAACCAGGAGACTGACAGCTGAGATCCTCCCGTCACATTTGATTGGTTAAAAGAGAAAATGAAGCTGAGCTGCCTCATTGGAACATGTTTCCATTTTAAGGTCAGTTTATTATTATTATTATTTTCTACTGACTCGCGACTGATTTACTGTTGGAGCATCAGCACGGTGACTGATCACCTCCACCACTTTGATTCTACGTGGCCAATTAACGTGATGAGAAAACGGTATCTGCTCCGCGCCTGCTTCTTATGAATATTCCTCAGATTTCCACTCCAGATGTAACGTGGGTTGCCTAATTCCCCGAGCAGCCCCCCCACACGCCCCCCGCATCGTCCTCGCGTGTCAGGATGCTCCCCTGAGGTCTGCGCGCGCTCCACCTCCTTGCCGTGACGCGCGGGACGCGTGGGTATAAAAGCCCTTTGCGTCTTTACGCACCAGAACCGAACCAAGAGAGCGCCAGCTTCCTCCCGGGACCCAAAGGGGAGACCACCAGAGAGGAACTGGAAGCACTGGAAGTTTATCCCACTCCACAGGGATGAAACTTTAAGAGATTTTACTTTTTTATAAACCGAACGCTTTCGAAGTCTGCTGTTATTTTTGGGGATATTATTGCGAACATCTGTTTAGAACCCAAGGAACCGGGCTTCACCGAATACAATGGCACATTCACACCTGCGATATCTCGTGGCTTTGGCCTTGGTGCACGTGGTGAGTTGACTCGTATCACCTTCACTCGAATATCCTCCTCGCAATGTCTTTTTGCCTCACGATGATCCCCGTCGCCCTTTCGCAGGTCTGGTCCTCCGGGGTCTTCGAGCTGAAGATCCACTCCTTCCACACGGCGCAGCGCATCTGCAGGAGACACAGAGACTGTCACATCTTCTTCAGGATCTGCCTGAAACACCCGGAGGACGTGATCTCAGCCGAGCCGCCCTGCACCTTCGGCACCGGCCACACGAACGTGATCCGCGCGGATCACACGTCGATCTCCAGCAGCGCTCCCATCCGAGTCCCCTTCCACTTTAAATGGCCGGTAAGTACAAAAACCACAAAACTACTACTAGTAGTACTACTACTATTACATCTAATACTACTAATACTACTACTAGTAGTAGTACTACTACTATTACATCTACTACTAGTTCTACTACTACCACTAGTGCTACTACTACTACCACTACTACTACTATTATGTCTACTACTACTACTACTGCTAATAATAATATCACTCACTATTTCGTTCATTCCAATTTTCATTTAACAAGTCCTTTATTGTAACCTAAACCATTTCATATCCGTTATTTTGTCCCTGTGTGAAATTGTTCATAAATCATTAAGCAATCACAAATACTCCAACATGAGATATAATTTCATTTCGCTTTATGACGATTTCTGAATTACGAGTTTTACAGCCCACGCCCGACTTGCACCACGTGATTGCAGTAGGCCACAGTTAATGGTTCTTGACCAGGCCAAAGTAACTCAACACTTTGTTGATGGTCATATTTCATGGACACGCCAGCTTGTTTTTGTTTCAGTCGTCTGAGCAGATAACCGGATAACTTGAATTAATCGATTGTCAGCTTCATTTCCGGTCAGAAGTTCTGCGATCAAACCTAAAGAAAAGTGATATTACCCGTTACAGTGGCTCATAGTTCAATAATAACGTGCCAGCTCCAACAACATCATCTTTAGAATATAAATTATTAAACACATTGTGTATTTTTCAGGGGACTTTTTCATTGATCATCGAAGCCTGGAACGCAGAATCTCCCACAGAGTACACAGGTAGGCTTTCTTCTTCTTCTTTTTAATCCATGACTTTATTTGTGACCAGGAAACAAACGAATCGCATCTCTTGTTCTCAGACAACCAGAACAACCTCGTGAGCCGCCTGGCGACCAGGAGGAGGCTGGCTATCGGCGAGGATTGGTCCCAGGACGTGCACTTCGGCGAGCAGAGCGAGCTGCGCTACTCCTACCACGTCTACTGCGACGAGTACTACTTTGGGGACGGCTGCGCGGACTACTGCAGGCCGCGGGACGACACGCTGGGCCACTACACCTGCGACGAGGAGGGCAACCGCATCTGCCTGGAGGGCTGGAAGGGAAACTACTGCTCTGAGCGTGAGTGGAGATGACTCCCAAAAATGAATCGGGGTCCACATTTCAGTTCATATTATTATACAGTAATCAGTGATTGTCCTTTCCAATTAATATAATATCATAAATACTAAGAATTAAAATAGTTAATTAAAATAATAATTGCAGTGAATTAATGATTAACTTTCTAGATGAATTGATTTGAATTCCAGAGGAAGTAAAACTTTTACATTTGGTGGTCAGTAACCTTTGAAGCACATTTAAATGTTCTTAGCTCACCGAATTGCTACTGTAAAACTACGTGATTCACGTGAGTGTAGTTGGCCACTGTTAATGGTGCTGTGCTCCTGGGGGGCCCCTACTGGCCAGGGGACCCTGAGCAGCAGCTTTATTTGCTTATGTCTCACGCTGGCTCTGATCCCAGCAACGAGATGTTCACTTGTTTTTTAACTTCCATGTGATTTAAACGTTTTGAATCTGACGCAAAACACAGTTAAAGTTCTAAAGTTATGCCAAATACTTAAAAGCTGTGCCCTAAACTGTCTGTCTCAAGATTGAGTATTGCGGGGAAAAAATTGTGTATTTTTAGTGCTTAAAGATAAACTCCAGAGTTTTCAGAGCCAATGAGTCTTTTGTGCTGGTACAGTCTGATGATGATGATGGTGGTGGTGATGATGATGGTGATTATGTCCCATCTGCCATTTGTTCTCTTACAATAACAGAAAGAGTTGTGGCCCCCTTTAGACACATTTTTCAAGGTGACCTGGGAGGCAATGTGTGCGTGCATGTGTGTGTGTGTCTGTGAGTGTGTGTGAGACAGTGACAGTTTGTGTGCGTGCATGCGTGTGTGTGTCTGTGAGTGTGTGTGAGACAGTGACAGTTTGTGTGCGTGCGTGCGTGTGTGTGTGTAATGGAAAGGACATGAAAGAAAGCATCTTTCTTCGGCTGTGTGCCTGCCAGCTGCTTGGATTAATACTTAACTAACAGTGAAGTCTGAGACAAGGGTGGGTTCAGACTTGGAGGGGGGGATATGTGTGTGTGTGTGTGTGTGTGTGTTTGAGAAGGCGTGCCCATTGTAATCACACCTCCTCCCCTTCCTTTCTTTCTCTAGCCATCTGCTCGGCGGACTGCAGCGAGAAGCACGGCTACTGCGAGGCCCCAGGGGGCTGTACATGCCGCATGGGCTGGCAGGGCCCCTCCTGTAATGAATGCGTGCGTTACCCAGGCTGTCTCCATGGGACATGTAGCCAGCCGTGGCAGTGTAACTGTCAGGAGGGCTGGGGGGGCCTCTTCTGCGACCAGGACCTCAACTACTGCACCAACCACAAGCCGTGCGCCAACGGGGCCACCTGCACCAACACGGGTCAGGGCAGCTACACCTGTACATGTCGGCCTGGCTTTGGAGGCACCAGCTGTGAGCTGGAAACCAACGAGTGTGACAGCAACCCCTGCAAAAACGGAGGCAGCTGCAATGTAAGTGTCCGCAACCATTGGCCCTACCTGTGTGCCTTGCAGGGATGCGGTGTCTCATTTGGCTTGCGGATCAAGGAGATTAAGATTTCACATAGTGGTCCCCCGACATTGTTGCATGAGGGATAGATTACTTTTAGTTAATTCATAAAAGAAAATGGGCACTCTGCCTCTTCAAAACGACAGTTATTCTTCTCCACCTTAGGCTGCGGAGTCACAAAGGCTTATTGTCCAGGGGATCTCTGCTAATCTTCTACTGGACTGAACTCAAAGCATGTGCAGAATATTAATATCTACAATCTGTCTCCAGGACCTGGAGAACGACTACTCCTGCACCTGTCCGCAGGGGTTCTACGGAAAGAACTGTGAGATCATTGCCATGACCTGCGCAGACGGTCCCTGCTTTAATGGCGGAACCTGCGTGGAGACGATGACAGGAGGCTACACGTGCCGCTGCCCTCCCAGCTACACCGGCTCCAACTGTGAGAAGAAGTTGGACCGCTGCAGCAACAGGCCTTGTCTGAACGGTGAGTTCCGCTGTTAGAGTCTTCTCTGGCGACATCTTGTGGCTGAAGTATGAACGAGCGTGCTTCTTTTTTAGTAAGCTTGATCATCATGTTCACCATCACTCCTGCGTGCTGAGCTGAGTGTTTCACTCTTCTTCAGGTGGTGACTGTCTGGACCTCGGCCAGAGTATCTTGTGCCGCTGTCAGCCAGGTTTCACCGGTGCCAACTGCCAGGTCAACATCGACGACTGTACCTCAAACCCCTGCCAAAATGCTGGAACCTGCCAGGATGGTGTGAATGACTACACTTGCTCCTGTACCTTAGGGTACACTGGCAAGAACTGCAGCATCCGCTCTGATGCCTGCGGGGCTCGCCCGTGCCAAAACGGAGGCACTTGCTTCACCCACTTCACTGGGCCTGTATGCCAGTGTCCGAAGGGCTTCATGGGTCCAAGTTGCGAGTTCACACTCCAGCCCAGTTTCAAGCCTGCTTTGCGCCAAGCCTCCCAACCCTCCTCCACCACCACCGTCACCATCTCCTGCCTGCTGGCGGTCCTGGTGCTGGTTCTGGTCGCAGGCATCCTTTTCCTGAGGCGGAGGAGGAGGAGGATGGAGGGCAGGAAGCAGCTGAGCGACATTGCGGTCTACAATGACTTGGAGGCGGTCAACAACCTGGGAGGCAGCGAGAGAGACGCTTTCCTCAGTCCTAACAGCCTCTTCAAGATCAGCAACAGCACAGCTCGCCTCAGCCTCACACTGTGTCCCGACGGCAGGCCCGGGTACAGACACAACCCGGTAGAGAGCAGCCTGGCCAGAGCGGAGCATCAGGACTTCATGTGGAGGGACGACGCCATGCTGGGCTCTGCACCCGGGCTGAGATGAAACCAGGACAAAAACACACACGTCGAAACAGGGGCCAAGAACACTTTAGCGCTTGTTGCTTCTCTCTCCTTTTGAAGAGAGGAGCAGAAGCATCAACGGATAGAAACGTCAATATAAAAAGTTACGTTCTGACAAATGAACTAATGATGATTCTCAAGACTTTTGGAGACTTGTAAAGGATTGTGCTCTTTAGACCCAAAGAGACAAATAATGTAACCCGCCACTGATAGGACCTACAACACAAACCAAATTCAGGATGAAGCAATATATTTTCAACACATTCACGTTGTTTTCCTCTTTTTAAAAAAAAAAAAATCTTTTGTTTTGCTTTTCAATCTTCCTTTGACCATTTTTTCCTTATTGTGAGCACCATCATTCCCCCCCCCCTTATTCTTTATATTATTTATTTATTTGAAAACTTGTGTTTTATGGCTTCACTTTGATTGTCGCAGATGTAGAAATATATTTATATGACTCTGAGTGTAGACTGACGTTTGTTGCATCTGGATATGTGAAATATCCCAAAGGTAAATGTGTGGGGGCTAACTGGAGCCATTTCCTCAAAAGACACATAAGGTTAACCGAATACAGATATTGGTCACGTTACGCTCATATGCCATTTTAAGTTCATGCCAAAGTTTGTGTTCTGTTGCATATTTTTTCACTCATATTATTTAAGTTTGTGTTGTGTGTGATGTGGAATAAAAGATTTGATCTGAAACAGTTCAATTTGTAGCTCCTTGGATTGCACCATGGGATTATATAATCTGCTTGGTAGGGGACAAAAGTAACATTTTGTACAGTCAGAGTATTTAAAAAAAAGTGCATTTTATGGCCTTAGTGTCCTTTAGCGAATTAATAATTCATTTCTCCGTAGTCTTTCTATTTAAAAAGTTAACTTTTCAAAACTAAAATTGCGACCAATTTTGAGGGGAAAAAAAGTGTTTGTTGTGGTTACTGGGACTATTTGTGGGCCATATTTTGACCTGGTGGAGCGCGTGCACCATTTACACAGACGGGAAGTCGGCGTTGCCCAGGTAACCGGTCTGCATGCCATCTCTCCCCTCTCCTTATGTCTAAGTACGATTTAATAAATTAGAACCTAAAAATCTTTTGAAAATACAATAGTAGTAATTTTTTATCTAAAAGAAGAAGAAGAAAAGAACAGGTGTAATATATAAATATATAGATATATTTGCTCAAAGTCTGTCAGGTTTTTTGCTCTTATTCACATTTTTGACATTTTTATCTGTATTTATCTTGGCAGTTTTTGTTAAAACAAAAAGAAAAAGGCATAATAATAATAATAATAATAATAATAATAATAATAATAATAATAATAGTTTTGTTTTTCATTCATTCTTCATCTAAACTATTTGTTATCCGCCTTGAAGTAGGAAGGGACCGGATGGCAGAACTGGCAGAGTTAATAGTGGCCCCAAACCAAATCAAATACCTCAACAATTATCCCACCCCCACACATAAACATCCGGACAGCCGGGACTTGCCGCTGTCGCCTCCCAGCGCCTCCCAGCAGAAAAAGGCGAGTGAGAAGCGGAGCGTCACAGCAGCGATGGCCACCGACGGCAGCGGGACGCCGCTCCAGGGAAACGACGAGCCGCTTTCATCGGATCCGGAGCTCAGCGGAAACATCCCGAAGAGGCACGCCCGGGTCACGGTGAAGTACAACAGGAAGGAGCTGCAGAGGCGGCTGGACGTGGAGAAGTGGATCGACGAGAGCCTGGACCGGCTGTACAGGGGCCAGGTGGGTCCCCTGCATGCTGCCGCCTCTTTATCACCTCGCTATTTGATCAGAACTGGTACAGAAATGCAATAAACCCAACATGCAATCCCTTAAAATAAGTTTATTGAGTTGCTATAAGAGGGTCCCCAGGCTCTAGTGGTCTCTGAGGTGTTGAAAGGGCAAAAGGGGAGGAGGGGGGGGCTGCATCTCCTTACATGGCCAGACTCTGTGTATAAGAGCTGGGTCCCTCTCATAGATCTGTGTCTGACATAGGGCTTTCTGTCCTTACAAGGACATAATGGGACAACAGACTGAGGGTTTACTGAGGAGGGGAAGGGGATCTGAGGCGCAGAGTGTCCCAGGAGGTCAACTGTGTGGACCAGATGCTGACAGGGGGATGGAGCTCCGCTAGATGCAGAGAAAAAGCTGGGTGCTTTTGGATGCAACTTGACGGGTTTGTGTTGCTAAAGCAGATTTAGTCGATTTTCAGGCAACAGAATTTAGCTTACAGAGATAAAGCAAAGGACCAAACAGGTTTTTGCACTTGCATTCCTTAACAGTGGCAGCGTGAGCATTCATTTCCTGGTGTGCCAAAAGTGCAAAAGTAGTTTCTGTTTGCAAAAAGAGGGTTCGAGATTGTCGCTTATTGCCGAGATTAAAAAAAAAAAAGAGTCTTGCCCACAAAGAACAGACTGGGGGTACCGTAGAGCCGCAGTCCTGCTTGTGCCAAGATCCCAATCAAACCGAGAAGCTCAGTCCAGTGGTGTGGATGGCCGGGTTCTCTGCTTGTACAATGGCTGCTTGTTTCAGCAGAACAGGCCTTTGTTACTGTGTTATGCAAACTTCACTATTCCGCCTCCTGGGTCTACAGATGTTTGCGGTACGAGAACTTTAGCCGGTTCTCAGAAAATGACAGTCGACTTAAAAGAACTCAAGTAAGAGAGATGTGTTCAAAGGTCAAAGTCCCTGCTGCTCCAACAGAAAGATCTATACGACTAATGTATCGATTGGCCAAAGGGCAATCGATACATTTTTATGCTTCATCCGTGTCATCGCAAAGGACACACTGTAAAATCGAATCGGTTGTCTTTATATGCAAATAGATGCAAGCTTACTGCCTCAAAATGTTTTTAGTTTTCAACAAATCTATCATCAGTCCTGTCTTACCAGCTTCACTCGTGATCACGTCACCCAGATACATAATCTCACCTGATTGAGGCAGAGACTGAACCCCCCAACCAAGAAGGGGACAAATCAATGAAATGCCTGAATGATATCAGAGCGTATCACAATAATCACAACCTCGCTTTGTTGACCTGGACGTCACATTGGTCTTCCACCGTGCGCGAAGGCCTTTGTTTCTTTCATGCACAAACGTGACGATAGCGTGGTCTTATCTTGCTACATTAGCAACATTTGGGAAAAATAGGTCTTATCTGAGAAAGGTCCAGAAACGGAGAAGTGATTAAAAAGTTTCATTTGCAGTTTGAATGAGCCAAAAGCTGGAAATGTTATATTTAATGGCATAAAAGTTGGCAGGAAGAGCAACAAATAGAATTTTATGTTTGCATTTTTTCCGTCTATGTTTTTTTCACTTTGGCGCACATCTTTTCCTCCTTGTCTGTTTGCAAACATTTGACGACGTCAGGAGGCCGACATGCCGGAGGAGGTGAACATCGACGACTTGATTGACCTTCGTACTGACGAGGAGCGAATCGTGAAGTTAAAGGTAACGTCACGCGTTTTAGTGATTTGGTGGCTTTATTTATTCAGAAACAGTCTGTATTATTCAACAGTTTCTCCAATAGTCACATTAGTAGGTTTAACAACACATTACTGTAACATCATAATGCCTCAAATCTGAGGATAAATGTGTAATATTTATTGTAAATCTGTGATGTTATTTTTTTTTTTGAACAGGAACTCCTCCAAAGCTGCAGCAACAACACTGAGGTGAGATTCAATAAGAATTACTAATTTTATACACTTTTAAGCACGTTTGGCACAGCGCATAGTTTCAAACTCACTAACTTGAATTGGAGCATTTGATTTCTGATCTTGCTGCTCAACAATGGCTTTCTGTATCCTCTTGCCTCAATTTTAGCGCAGAAGCAGCGGTCCCGAGTCAAACATTGTTCTTGTACAAGCCTGGTTTAAACGTCAGTTGCTGGAAAATGCCTCCAGATACGCTGCGGCTTCTGCTCTTTGTACCGAGCGCAGGTTTATTATTGAGGCATGCCTAAAAACAAATAAAATGACTATAAATGCTTCTTTTCCATGTGATGATAAAAATAATTTTTCTTTTTGTCCAGAAAAATTTTACATTATATTATTTCTTCCGAAGTCCCTGTTTGGCCTCAAAATCAGTTTGGAAGTAGCGTGATGTTCGTCTGTGCATTCTATTGAATTTACTGTGCTTACAGTAAACAGGGAAAGAATTTTAAATATGTGTGGATTTTATGTACTGTCAAATAAGATGAACATACAGGACCATGTATTTGTACGGTCATAAAACAGCTTATTATATTTTCTTTTTCTGCATTTTATGCACACCGGCTGAAGGGGGATTCACACGAAACTCAAAGTCTGTGTAATGTACAAAGCGGCCGAGTGTCGGATTTTATTAATAACTTGCCTGCTTTTCTCCTGTGTCCGTTCGCACTGTTGCCACAACACAAGGCATGTGGGCCCTTTGTTTCTCAGCAGGCTGTAATCTTCCATTTTACCCTAACAGACTGCAGATCAAGGGACGGGTTTGACTGATTGTCTTATTTAACAGACAAATGCAGAAAAAAAAAGCAGCCATGTTGACAAAGTCCCACGTTGGTCCGTCGTACTCGGCCTCTGGACCTTCCTGTGTTCTTGAAAGAATCAGTGTTGTGATTTATGTCAGTGAACGGAACCGATTTGTTTTTTTCAACCTGCATACATAAATAGATTTAGCAAAGCTTAACCGCCATATGAGTGTTATAATCCCTGAGAATATTAGATGGAGTCACAATCGAGTGACTCCATCTTTGGAGTTTCACAAGGCAACAGCAGTGGAGGTGGAGAACAAAATGCTGTTGCCCATTGATATGGGAAGAGTTAAGAGGCTGCCTATAGATCAGCAGATAGAACAACCATCGATGAGTGACAGTTGTGACAACTTTATCAAAGTTTCCAATTTCTCCCTCCCAGTGCCTGTTTTTCTCACTGAGTGAAGTTAAATCAGATCAAACTTCTCTCGTTTTACATCAGCTGGAATGACCGAAAGCATTTCTGTTTGCTAAACGACATAATAATGAGACAAAGAATAGTGTCAGAGATTGGAATAGTAGTCCTGATCTTTGAATTGGGAATGGCGCGCTTAAGGGGGCATTCGCACCGGTCTCGTTTACTTTAATCGAAGTCTCGGTGTGAATGTGTAATAGAATTCTGATGCTGACCTAAAAAGCAAACTCTGGTTTGTCTAATAAAAAAACCTTAGGTTCAGCTTCAACGGACTACAGCATTCTGGGTGAATACAACCAAAACCAACCTCAGAGTCCAGCACATGAGAAATGGCTTATGGTTTTTTTTTACCAAAGACAAAAGAGAAACCCTACCACTGCGAGGCCACTCCGTTTTTGATTACATATTTTGAAGAAGGAAATGCTCACGTCTTCTTCGGATGTCTTCATGTCGTTTCCTTTAGTGGTTCTTGGTGGAGCGCCACCACAGGCAAGAGGGGGGGACAAGTTTTTCAAAGGCTGTGATTCGTTTGACACAGTGCAGCTTGGAAGTGAACCGCACCAACAGAAAATGTAACAAATGCTGCAGTTTTGGTCCCTAATCGAACCAAGTGTACCAGCTTTGAAAACGCTGCTGGAGAATTGAGCGGGAGTGCGATTTGATGTGCCCACCTCCACTATCGTGAGCGGCGGGTAACGACTGAAACAATAAGGTCACAAACTAAGCAGCTGAAGTGAGCAGCTGAGTGGAGCCTCCCTTGGGGGAATGGTGATGAGTTTGTAGACTTTTGCGGACAGTCTCAGAGGAGAGGCAGGAGCAAAAACAGCTGGCAGGCGGGGTTTGGACATCTGCTTAGGACGGGCCTGAATACCAGGACTTTCTGTTGAAATTAAATGTTACAATTGTCCAGGGATTGACCCAGTTATGGTATCAGAAGCTTCTTTCTCCCGATCAAATCTGATTGGTTCAGAAGACAGGAAGTCTGACATCGGGTCACCCTGAAGTTTTAGAGAGCAAGATAAGCAGCAGACATCATAACCGAGCCATTTCCCTGCTTTTTCTGTCAGTGTGATTTATGACTGCTTACCAGTTGTGTTGGAATATAAACACGGGGACACAAAACACATTCACGGCTCCGGAATGACATAATGTCGAATGTTAACAGCGTCCTGCTTTGTATGGGTACCAGATGTCCATGAAAGCATTTCACAATAACAGTCTCTCCATGAGCACTGTCATTTCTTTTAAAAACAGAATTTTGAAAAGAAACAAAACATTTTGAGAGTTAACTGAGTCTGCAGCGTTTCTCGTGTGACACATATGCTGCAAGGTTCAAATGGACACAACTTGATTCTATAGTCAGGATTTGCCAAGTTGCAGGACAGATGGCCCCCAAACACATGTTTATACAAGGAACCCACATGTATCATGATGCCAAACATGTGGGGCTCATTCAGTTTTGTTCAGATTAAAGAAGGAATGTATGAAATATATTCAATTATAAAGAGTAATACCAGATGGATTGTAATTTTAAACTAGCTGCTCCAAGATGAAAAAGAGAAAACCAGATCTAATTTTATTAAATTTTTATATGTCAGTTGTGAAGACAAGAATGTTAGGGAGAAATATGAATATTATTAATATTATTCTCTGACAGCTCTGGTGGGATGCTTAGGGTCACTTTTCTGCTGCAAATGTCTCAAATCTTATATAAAACTTCCCCGCAGAATGATGCTGCCAACGCCATGTTTTACCATGCAGATGATGTGTTTCTGCAACATAGGCATTTCTGTGTGGGAACCGGACCGGTTTGTTCCGGTCCGGTCTGCTTTTAGATGATGGATTGAACAGAGGTGAGATGTTTAGTTTTGGATGATGTTTTATATCTCTGCCCTATCCGGCCATTTTTTCCCTTCTACAAACCTCTGAGGCAGATTATATTACACACCGGTGAACATTTTATACAAGTTATGCAACATATGACAAGGCCAGGATCATATCCCCAACTCCAACGTCTTTCTGCACAGCTTTCTAAGCTGATACTTGGACGATATGAGTTACAACATTTAGTTTACTGGTACTTCCTTAGTGCAAATCCACATCACACTTTTATGAAAACCACATACCCTTAACTTCTACTTCATGTTTGACGGTTACATCAAATCTCAACAAAATACATTAATGGTGTATAAATACTATAAATACTGAAGACACTGTCTACCAGTTACTGAATTTCACTCCTTAGACTTCAATGTAAACGTCAACGGGTCGCAAAGCCAAACTTTGAATGACGTGCCCGATTGAGAAATTTCAGCAGATCTGTGTGTAAGAACGGCTCTGGGTTCTGTTCTCTTCCACAGACCTTCATCCAGGAGCTGGTGGCGAAGCTGGTGGGCGTTCACAAGCAGGAGGATCTTCAGAGTGAAGGCATCGAGCATCCCGTCATCTGTCACAGCCTCCACCGCCACGAGCCCTACCACTTCAACAACCCGCAGCATCACGTCCATCACACGCGAGGCCACAACCAGAGTCTCTGACGAGAACCAGATCCGCGCGTAGACAAACCGACGCACAAGGTCGGCTGTGTTGGACTGAAAGGTTCAGGGATGGATAGAGCATCAAATGTACTGACACACTTCAGATGTAAGGATCTCCTGCTGAGAGTCAGAGGTAGTGACTATTCACAAACGGCTCTCAGTTAAAGCATGAAGGAATGCAAACAAACTTTCATTCTGCCTGAGTTAGAAGGCAAACAAAATCTAATCTACTACCAGTTAATGTTTTACCTGCTGCAAAGCCAGTCGATCTGGTGTCCTGAGTCTGGTAGAGACGCTCCGGCAGGTTTCTACTTTGGTTCGCAACTTAGTCCACGATTTTAATTTGCAGGGGATTAATGCCAGATGTGTTATATGTTATCAAAAAGATGCTTATCATCCTTTATATTTGCAAAGGGTTTCTTCAAAAGATTTGTTTTAAATGGTAAGACTAGCTGCAGTTCCATCACAAATGTGCTCAAAAACCTTGTTATTCTGATAATTAAACAAAAAACAAAACACAATTTTGCAACAGAGGTGTTTCAATTAAATAAGAAATTAAATTAAAAATCACACATGAATGCGCAACGCCATTAAAATAACACGTCCTGACGCAGAAACGTTTCACCAAAAATCACATTTTGTCAAAGCTGCCACGTTTCTATTGGGCAAATCTATTTGCACAATTAAACGGTTAATGGAAACGCAGCTACTGATGATGTCAGAAGTTGGGTCTGAACTTGACCATTTTGAGCTGATTCCAGCCAGACTGTATTTTAAATTCTGCTGCTAATGAGTTCATGAACTGCAGCTGTAACAGCAGTTGAATGCTGCACCACTTTGAATGTGGTTCTGTTAGGTTCTCCTGGAAGAGTTGTTGGTATGCTCTAGGAGTAACTTTGGATGTTCTGTGGTTTATTGCTCTAACTGTAGCCTTAGCGATGCCTTACTTATTGACATAAGAATTTGAAAAGCTTTCTGCACATTCGGTCAGGCTATCTTGGTTTGACATTAAAACTTGTTTTTGATGATCTGGAATGTTTAAGTATGACAAAAAAAAAAAAAAAAAAACAAGAAATCCATTAGGAGGCATTTCACTGAACTGTATCTACATGATGTGACGCTGGGAATGAAACCTCTGTGATCACTGAAACGTTGGAGCTTTTCAATGATGCATCTCTGCAGAGAACTGTTAAAAAGTCAACTTAATAAAGTAATTTATGCAACTATTTGCTATTTGTTTTACTTCATGTTTGCAAGGCCTCTGAAAAGCAGTTATAGAAGGGAGTGCATGTTTCTGGAAGTGGTGTTTCAGTTTAATTAAAAAGAGTTTTATTTGTATCACTACAGTAGACAGTGCATTGATATTTTTTTATTTCACAATGTCTCTCCAGGTGTTGACATAACAGAGTTCGCTGCCATGCAACAGATAAGATTAGAGACAACGCCACAATAATCCCTGGAGCTTTCACTCACCACAAAATGCATTTGCTTGATAAAATCATTTCTTAATTTGATTTAATTTAAACCAAATCCCTGGTTTCCTTCTGTGTAATTCCTTTAAATAAAACATGATGAAGTTCGGAAACAAGACCTGGAGAAGCTGATCAAAGCAACAGTCCATCCAGAGTAACACACTTCATTGGCTTGGATGGTTGCATTGCTCAGGAACCATAAACTGGGAGGATGTTGGAACACCAGTTTTTATATCGGCACGGACCAAGAGGGTGCAGATCAGGCCCAGCTCAACAAACGACACCTTCAGTATCGACTGACAATTAAAGTGTGTCGTAATCAAAAACGGTGAAGAGATTAAGTAGCATCTTAATCTCGCGGTATTATCCCGGCATGGGGTTGTTTTGCTGCTAGTTTTATGGGTGCGTGGCATAAATTAAATGGCAAAATGAAAAAGAACTGGAAAAGGTATATTTAACTGTACCTTTTAGAAACAGCTAGAAGGTTAAGACATGAGAATCACTGGATGATCCAACAGGATAATTAACCTAAACACACATGAAGCTGGTTTTGGGATGTATTAGGAAGAAACATAACTAAATTTTCTGCATTTTAATTGGCTGAAGGACAGCTGAAGAAGGTATAAGCTTACATTAATGAACTTCACTACAATAATGTCTAACAGTTAGAGCAAATAAATAAACAGATAAATAACAACATGAGATTAGTTACATGCTAAAGATTTATCTAAGCCATCAGACTGGATGGAAGTTAATTGGGAACATTACTTAATCTGTCCAGCAGAGAGCAGTGAAAACTTGATTTTTTTATTACTGTGAGTAATCGCATTCAGAAGATACTTATTGTGAAACTATATGTAAGTAGCTTAAATATTTATATGCATATATATATCCAGTTCACAAAATGTACTCTTCTGTTGAAACAATTTTTTAAAATTTTGATTCAATGTTACAGTAATTATACATATCAGTTAATCATTTTGTATTACAAATCTGTCACATTTAGTCAATCACAAAATGCCAAATAGAAATGGGTTGTTTAAAGAAAACAGCCCCTCCATTCTGTGTGAAAACCTGGGGACTGTGGATGAGAGAGAGAGAGAAGAAACCTCCAGGTAAACGCAGATGGACTGAGCCGAGCACACTTTCATTAGAAAAGGTCAATAAATGACACGGCGTAAAGTTAAAGGCTGTCACTACCTAACAAGCAGACCACAGTTTGTGAGAATGGAGGTTGTGAGTCCAATCAGGCCGAAACTGTGATTCAGTTTGTTGGTTGGTTAGAGAAGAGACACAAGCCGCCATTTTGAAACACACAACGACCTTATTGAACCTCTGACACATTTAAATAACAAGCGGCTGAAAGGGTAAACTTATGCTATGTCCTAGGTTCGATTCCAGCTTCTTCCTGCCACATATCGATGTGCTTCTGGGCAAGCCACTTAATCCCAAATTGCCAACCGATATTCGTATCGGTGTATAAACGTGTGAGCGTTTGTGATTGCAAATGGGTGAATGTGACTCTAGTGTAAAGCACTTTGAGTGGTTAAAAGGACTGGAAAAGCACCATATAAGTTCAGGCCATTAGCATCCTACATAAGTAGCTAGCACAAGCTAGTGATAACTTTTGTTTGTAACTTTAAAATTCACAGTTTGACCAAATAGTTAATCATAAACTCAACCGACAGGCAGCATTTTAGCTAGCATGGTCTTTATAATAACGATGTTTCGGCTTCACATTGGCTGCCCTGACATCATTAGCTCTTGTCATAACTCAGTGTGACCACTGGGTGGCAGTGAACAGCCATACTGCTGCTGCTCGAAGCTGTTCAGTAAAGCCAGGACATCGCAGCAGCAGAGTTGACTGTCATAAAAGTTCAAATCTTCCACCTAAATCCTCCACTGGGGATTAATGATGCAGGAATGGAATTTCTTCTCAAGGCTGTTGTTTTCTTTCTTTGTTTTCTGCCCTCTCGAAGACCGCTGTCACAAAAAACACAAAAGCTCATTTTAGAGAGACGAGCAAGGAGTGTGTCCTGTCCCCTTCCACTGGACAGCTCATGCAATTAGTGTAATTAGAAGTGTCCCTCGGGTGCGGGTGTGCGTGTATCTGTGTGTGCGTGGGGTGGAGGGGCGCAGGATGGGCTCAGTGGTGTAGGTGAGGGGGCGCGGCGGAGGTGGGGGTCTTTCCTCAGGAAAACATATCACCTTCCACCACAATAGAGAGCATCAGGAAGCCACAGGCAGCCCCATTGCTCTCTTGAGTCACCCAGCACTTTCAGACACGCTCTTGCGCTCATCAGTCTCTCTCACACACACTCACGCATGCACACACACCCCACAGCCTGGCAGCTCACAAGACCAGTGCTCTCAAAGATGACACTGAACTGAAACTCAGCACAGGCACAGAGTTCAGGTAAGTAACAGATGCTTTTCTCCTGACTCCAACGACACAACTGACTTTTCAATTAAGGTGTTACTCTGATGCTGATCCGAATCGTTTATAATGCTGTTAGAAGTCTTTCAGTTACCTTGTTTATATATTTTTAACACATCTCTAAATTGACATTTGTCATGCTTTTTTTTTTTTTTTTGACAAAGACAAGAATAATGAAAATAGGAAGAAAAAAAACTCAAATCACTTCCCTGGTTTTGTTTTGTGTCTCTGTTAGATCCTGTTTTTTTTACTCTTCATGGACGATTTCTCTCCATAAAGAGTAATCCCAACAAATGATTTTTCACTCAATAATGATCCTGATTCAGGTTTCTGTATTTGAGTCATGCACCTGTTTGATCTTTAGTGTACTGCCTTAAAATGTTTTTACACTTTACTCGAAAGTGATTGTCTGGACCTGGAAACCAGTCTTCAGATGTGCATGTAAAATTATGCACACTGCATATAGCTTGATGGGCAGAATCAAATACAAATTTAAAAACCAATCTGATGATAAAAACTATATTAGTAGATTTACATTTGTTTTTGGGAAAATTTTAATATTTTTGTATGTGAAACCCTTTAGCCACAATTTATTTTTACAAAAAAAAATGATACAACTAAAGCTATTCAGTCTGAATAATTCTTATGGGTGTTCCAGACTCAGATAGGGTAAAAAGTGTAACAGCTCTGAGTTCATTCATAACACAGTTCTGTGCATTTAGCACCATGTCTATGTCAACCTGTTAATATTAGAGCTATGAATGGGGTTTTTTTAGCACTCGTAAAGACAAAACCAAAAAACAATAGGATTCAGTAGATGCTCATAGCAGTATGTTTGTGTAAGTGAAGGCTTGCAAACAATCAGATGACTCCTTATGAAAAATAGCATTAATTATTAGAAAACATTACGACGCATTGAAACCGAACCCCATTTATAAAGAACAGTTAAAGGAATAATATTTGGTAGTAATTTGTAATTTTACGCTTTGTATTTCTAAAGATTTGGGATGGTGTGTGCACGTGTGCGAGACCAAAAAGTCACAAACTTACAGAAAATATAGAATTATTTGTCCTCAACCTGTGACTGCAATTGCATCGGTGGTCATGTGGAAGCACTGAGTCTAGTAGTTTATGATTAGCAATATTCCAATGGGTTGCTAAAGCTTTCCCCCTTTGAGTTTGCATGTTTTCCCTGAGTCTTTGTGGATTTCCCGCCGCTGTTCTGGCTTCCTCATGCATTCCAAAGACATGCGTGTTTATGGGTGATCCTAAAATGGCAGAGGGTATGAGGAAGAGTGTGCATTGTTGTTTGTGTCCATGTTGGACCTGCACAATTCTCACCCAGCCTGACACTGGATAAGCAGCTAGTAAGCATAAAGTAGGCACAGGAAATGTACTTTACTGATAGAATGAAAAAGTCTTAAAAAATTTTTTTGCCTTTAAAAATCAAGCTCTCTTTGGGGATTACAGAATAACATTATTGAGGTTTTACTTTTTCACAAAAACATTCAAATTTTATTTATCGTCCTAAAGCAAATGCTGTAAGAGGCCCGTCACTTTGTGTAAGTCGCCTTCGAGAACGTTCTCCAAAAGCTGCAGGTGGTCCAACACAAATATTTTCAAAAAGTTTGTCAGATAACATGGCAGTAATTTATAGCAGTGTTTCCTATTTTCTCTGTGAGGGGCATTACATAAGCACTCTATAATAGAAAGTTTTTGATTTCAGTTATATAAACTGTTGTGTAAAAATGTGTTTGGATGTTACATCAGAGTCAAAATAACAAGAGTTAAAAGAAACAAGTGAATTGATTGAACTTTTTTTTTTTACCTTCACCCTGGGTGTGGTTGTCATGCCCCTGAACAATGTGACTTTATCTGAAATGTTCTTGTTTTGCAGTTGTTTTTAAGGATCACCTGCAATCATGCCTATTCTAAAAAAGCTCCCAGGAAGATCCAAGAGCTGTCACGAGTTCCCTAGGGTAAACGGTGAACTGATCCTGCCCCGGCTGGACTTGGACCTGAGGGACCTGAACGATCTCAACGAGCTGAAGGAGCTAAAGGACCTGAACAAGAACCTCAACCCCTTTGAGGATGTGGACTTGGACGAGGATGAGAAGAACAGGGGCGACACGGGCCTCTTCATGGGGGAGCCCAGGGGGAACCTCCAGCTGAGGTCTGGCCGGGACGGAGAAGAGGAAGAGAATGAAGTGAACGCAGAGAAGCACGGGGCAGGGAACCCCAAAGTGAAGCCGCTCAGGGGGACTCTGGAGCGTATCTGTGGAGTGTCACCCCTCAAAACCCTTGGAAAACTGGGGAAGGGTCTTCGCATATCAGGACGACATGTGTGGGGGAACAGCTTTCCCCACTACAACCATGGAGACTCAAATACACTCCCAGCAGAGAAGGAGAAGAAGAAAGGGCTGCGGAGAGGCTCGGAGGGGATTATGACCCTACTTCGGTGAGGAAGGGGTGCTGAGGAGACACATACGTTTGTCAGTCTGTTCAAAAAATGTTGGATAAGCTTGAAATCAGGGCAAGTACTTTAGATTCCAATAAAAGTAATGGAAGAAATGAAAAACTGAGAAACTGGTCCAATAATGTCTCAGCATCATCTAGACCTGAAGCTTCGTTCAAAGGTGTGATGTAATGTTGTTGTGGTGGCTCTATAATACCGCTTTTGTCTTCTTCTGACATGTTGTCTACTTGCTTGGCTCACTGAATTAGTCTATTTTTAACTAAGCTGGCTCTGGCTAGTCTCTGCAGCACCACACTTCAACAGATGTGTAAATAAGTGCCATTCCAAACATAACAGCAAACACCGTTTTGCAATGCATTAAGCATTCCTTAAGGAGGTTTTAATTCATGTCCCGGTGTCGCTGCTGGGGATGCTCTCCAGGTTCACAGGTCGCCGTAAGGAGGAGCGCAGGGAAAGCCTGCCCTGTGGGGACCTGAGCACAGAGTACGAGGCAGAGGGATCCAGGCGACCCTCGTTTCTTAGGATCAGCTTGGGCAAGCTCAAGAGGGAATCCATGTCGGACAAGGCTTCCCAAGAGGCCGACGAGGAGGAGGTGGAGGAGGAACCGGTGATCAAAACCAGAGAGCCCCTGTCAGGTAAGAGTCAAGGAAACGGCGTCAGTTCAGCACTTCCCGTTCAAGGTTTATGTGTGCTTCCTGTGACTCTGAGACAACGCTCTGATTAGGTTGAGAGGTCCCCAGGTTCCCGAGTCGCTCACCAGTTGACTGTCAGATCAGGAAATGATTGCACTTCCTCCCCCCACACTTTCTTGTGAAAGCTTAACCAAGCCACCACTAACTTATTCCACAGGGAACATTGCTTGAAGGAAGAATGTAGAGAATGAGCAGAGATAACCCAGTCTGCTTAGATACCCAATAATCATGAGTACAGAAAAGCTTGTTCCCCGTTTTATCTGAATCCTCTTGAGTCTTGTCACTTAAACGTAGCTTTCTATTTCCAACAGTTCTGGAGATTCTACAGTTAGTCAACCACAGAGACCTCCTCTTGGCTGACACACACATTCTGGAGTTGGAACGAGAGTGTGAGCTACTGTCTTTGCTGCCGGCCACAACTGCATCCACCCCTACTTCTACCTTAGGTCCCAGCACACCACCTATTAGCCACCTCTTGTCATCTTCGTCGTTTGACGAGGCCCTCAGCTCAAATGCAACGCTGGACTCTAGCAGGAGGAAGGCTAAGGATGTGGAGCTCTTGTACGAAGCATTGCAGAAGGAGATGTGGGACGTGGTGAGAGAGTCGCTCCGCCAGCCCAGCGCTGGCCCTAACCTTGGCCTAGTGGTGCTAGTGATCCAACAGGAGGAGCATGCCGATGCTGCCTGGGCTCTGAGAGAGGAGTCCAGGACAGAGCGAGTGAGTCCCCACATCCAACCCAGCCATCGTCCTCGACGTCTGAAGACCAAGTGGAGGCAGGCTGTGGCAGAAGCTGCGGACTGGAGCCTGCCTCACCAGGTGGACACTCAGGCCGGCCAGCTGGCCTCGTACTTGGAGCGTCTGAGGAGCCGGATGGTGGACGACCTGGACGCGGCCAGGAGAAACGCCGTGTCCATTTACCCAGAGGAATTTGCAGCCTTCCAGGTCTACGTGGAAAGTTACCATCAGGCCGTCGCCAAACGACTCCGGACCATCACCAGTGGGCCGCTGCAGATCACAGATGTCTACTCGCTGTTAGACTGGTTTTACAACATCTACAACAGGTTGGTGACGACAGTATTTACAGGATGCATCAGTCTGACGAAAATATACCTAACTTTCCGCGACACATCTTTTTGTTCATGTCTGTTTTCCTATAGGGATGTCTTAGGAACCATTGGCACCAGTACAGCCATACACTACCCTGCACTGGAGCCTATTCTTCCTCAGCAGACAGTGGACAGGCTGGAGGAAGACTGCATCAGTATCGTCAGGGTAAGAGGAAGATTTATCAAGTTTTTTGTAGATATTCATATAGAAAGCTGGATGGAAGATTTATTTCCATGGAACCTTTTTTTTTTCAGGATAAAGTGACAACAGAGCTGATCCAGGTTCTGGATGATGAGGAGAGGCGATGGGCCCAGACTCTACACATAGAGGAGTATCAGTCAAACCTGGCGCGCTCAGTGATCCAGGTACAGCGTAGCGTCTTGGTAGCTTTACCCAAAACCTCTTGCAATTTTCTGATTTGAGAATGTAAATTCTAACCCTTATTTGTGATATTTCCAGAGGCTGAAGGTGGATTTGGATAGATCCACATCTGTGAGCCAGTTTCTAGGTGCGAGAGTTGCCCGCTGTTGTCTTATTGGGCTTGCTGACTTCCTCTACAAGTGAGTTCACATCAAACATGGAATTAGATTAGATAATTTATACAGGATGACAAGTTTCATCATGAGAATAAATATAATTTGGGAACTAGGATTAACAGTAAGATCACTTGAAACACAAACTTTAAACAACAACCAGAACAACAGTTCTAATTTTAGTTCACACTCAACATTAACGGGTTTGTTTTCACGATTTTAAGAAAACTACATTTTTAGTCTGATGTTAGGAATAGAACAAAGGCATTTGCACCAATCAAGCATAACATAATGACCACTGTCAAGTGAATAACACTTTTTTATCTAATCATCATGGCGCCTCTCAGTGGTTGGAATATACCAGGCAGCAAGTGAACGTTAAGTCTTTGAAGTCGAGGTGTTAGAAGCAGGAAAAATGAGCAAACACTTCTTGTGGGCTGTTCATTGTCTGCAGTGGTCACTTTCCTTAAGAAGTGGTCTAAGGAAGTAACAGTGGTGACCCGGTAGCAGGGTCGCCAGGGAGTTCGCAACTGAGATTCGATTACAGGATCATTTGGTTAACCAGAACTCCCAACATGTAACCACGACACAGATGTAAAACATCTTCACGTCACTATTGGGTTTATTATTTCGTTGTGTTCCAAGGTCACACAATTTCCACAATTTGTAACATTGTTTACATGTGTCTATTATGAGGTTCTTGGCCGAACCTCATAATAGACACTCTCGTCATAATAGCTTCTCTCGTCGACATCCATTCAGAAATTTCTCACAAACCTTCCATGTTTCCAGCTTCCAGAGGAAGGTGGAGATGTTTCATGACACACAGGCAGAGTTTGGAGACAGAGGGGACGGATACGTGTCCAAGACCATAGCGCTGGTCAACTGCTGCCCTCCCCTGAGGTATAACCGTGACCATCGTGACATGACTTACCTAACCGCTGGCGGGAAGGTTTGCAGTAAATAACGTAAATGTGCTACTTGCTGCAGGAACTTTGTGGAACGTTGCAGGCACTGCGACCCACAGGGCAGCGAGGAGTCGGCCCAGAGAGCCAGCTCTTCCCTGGACAGAGTGGTCAGCTTGTCAGTGCGGGTTCTGACGGGAAGACTGTTTGAGAACATCAGGGTCAGCAGAAAAATTTATTCTCATTACTAAACATTTTAATATTCCTGCAGGATGTTCAGTTTCAATAGCTAGCTTTGCAAATTTCATTATAAACCCTACGAGATTAATTTTTTTTTTAAAGATAACTAGATCAAAGATAACTTTTTTTTTTTTTACTTCTTAAAGAAGTACTTTCTTTAAGAAGAAAGTACTTCCTTTTTCAGTTCTGGATATAGAAAATGATCTGATCCTCAGTGGGTTTGATTTGAAAAAATCTCACATATAGAAACAGACACATCAGATTCCACACTTGTCATTAATAAGGATCAAACCAAAAGATACCTCTAAATATTCCCTACGATTCAAATGGCCTGTAGAGTCACTTTTATCAACAATTACTAAATGTAATCATGTTCTGTATGATTTCTGAGTCTCTCACATTGCTATATTTCAATCATAGCTCCGTTATTATTTTTCTGTTATTTTGTTTTATGCGATTCTCCTAAGGTTCCTCACTATTTCAATCAAGATGAAGTCTAGACTTTGACTGTGCCCTGGCAGCACCTTAATTCTTTTCTTCTTCAGCTATTCTGTTGTACAGTTGTTGGTGTGTTTAGGATCATGTTGTGCTGATGAACCACTTTGGGCCAAGAATAAAACGCTGTCGGGAAGAATAAAACGCTCAGTGCCTTTTATTTTTTAGTCTGATCTTGTTGTGAATGTCGCAAGAAGTCCACTTCGAGGGAGATTTGGAACTATATTAAATGTCTTCCACTGGTAAATAGATTTCACAACAATTGACACCGATTCAGACAAGTGGGCCATGGAGGCTTGTAGTTCTTGATTTTTGCATGCTTGGTAGAAATCAGATCATTTTCACGTTGTCCTGCCACACGCAGCCCTGAAACTGGAAGAGGGCGGACTTTCTTTTTTTTCTTGACTGTACATGTCAGTCAAAACATGTACAGTCTTGACTGTACATGTCAAGACAGTACAAGACTGTACTGTCTCGTACATGTCAAGACTGTACTAGACTGTACTGTCTCGTACATGTCAAGACTGTACTGTCTTGTAGCTATAAAAATGTGTGAGATAGCTATAAAAAGCATCCAGAGAGCTGTGTGTGTGTGTGGGCGTGGGCGTGTGTGTGTGTGTGTGTGTGTGTTGCAGAAATGTATCACACCGCACTGTTAATGTGTTTCTGATCTGTTGTTTACAGCCTTTCTTCGACAAACTGATGAAGAGGAAATGGCTGCACAACACCGAAGCCTTTGAAGCCATTGAAGCCAGCATTAAACACCACTTCAAAAAGTTCAAAAGGATGGACCCTCCTCCGTATCAGGTACAAAACCTTCGCCGACCTTGTTGTGAGGTGGGAACAAATATTTTAAAGGCCTTTATAAAAAGAAAAAAGAATTGGTTGAATGGTATATGCAGCAGATCATTGCTTACTTTTTGTAAACCGGCAGACACTGGTGGGTGAGGTGCATCGACGGGTCCTGGTGGAGTACGTCCGGGCCATTATGCGAGGACGGATCATTTGCACCTCCTCCAAGATGAGAAAGAGGATGGCTTTTCGACTACAAGATGAGGCCAAGCAGTTGAAAGGCCTCTTTAGAGATCTGGTAAGTTTGACGTGCATGCAAAAAACGCCACATGTTAGATTTGGAAGAAACGCTTTAGCACGGGAAAGCATCCATGACCAGCGTAAAGCTTACATCTTTGGAGACGAGAAATGTTAAAGCATTCCGGGGGGGAGGATTCTTAAAAACAAAACAACGAGTTGGCGAGGGAGACGGGTGACGGTGAGTGGAGACTGACCTCTGAACTTCTACGGGTCAGCAAAAAGTCAGACAATGTTTACACAAGAAAAGAACATGTCTCAGTGATGGCAGCCCTGAAAAATGGCTGCCTTCACAGAGATGGAGATGGATGAACCGGGCTTACGTTAGCACATGTCAAAGGAGGGAAGAGAGAGTACAACTGGGCTTGACGCAGTGGCATTTGCCCCATTTTGGGTGCGAGTTCAAACAAGTGTCTGTCACCTCGGCTGACAACAGGAAGTTGCTGTGTTTGGAAGGAACTTCCTGTTCCTGTCAGCTGGCCAGCTTTGATGTGCCTCTGGCTTGGCCTTGATGGCCTTTCTGGGCAAGGAGTGGGACGGAGCCTCTGTGGAAACTGGGAACATTTGGGCAGGGGGGGGGAAGAGGATGACTTTTTAATGGCTGTCTAAAAGGGATGCTGTTATTTTTTACCAAATGCCAAAGTAAGGAATTAATCTCTCTTTTCCTGAGCGTTTGAGGGGAAAACAAAAACTCGGAAGACGGAGGTGGAGATCTGTTATTCACCAGTGAATTAAGTGTTTGACCCCTGGCCCTAGGAGGTGTTAATCTGTTTTTCCTCTGAAGTTGCTCTCTCTGGACTGCTTTCCATGCTTCCTCTGGAAAGGAAATGTTTGAGCCGAAGAAGCGTGGCGAAAACACGATTCAAATTTAGTCAAAAAAACAACAACAAACAAACAAAAAACATGAGCTGATTGCTTTCATGAGTTTGTAAAAATGCACTTTTCTCTGCTCCAGGAGTCAAATGCGTCCTGGTTGGACAGCATCATCTCCCACCTAGCTGACATCATCCTCCTGGAAGACACTCCCTCCATCCAGATGGAGGTGGCTGTCCTGGTGAAGGAGTTCCCTGATATAAGGTGAGGTTGCAACCCGGATTTGAACTCCCTTTATTATTTCATGCTTAAAAAACACACTCTCACCATGGCTTTGCTGACACTAAAATTACAAAAGCAAAACAAAACATTTTTTGTTCTCCTTTGGATCAAAACAATGGATCAAAACAAGGAAAAGCGCTGTGGAAACTTTTCTATATTAACACAAACTATTTTCGGAGATCAGCAAGGGTCTGGTTTAAAAATGGATGAGACAGAGAGGCCACTGGGGGTTCGCGAGGAGAAGTCCCAGCTTGTTTGCACAGATTATGACTCAGGTGACCGTTGGCAACCTTTATCAGCATGTGACGTACAAGTCTCCGAGGAATAGACAGGAAGCTGCTGCCGAGTACTTCCTGTTCCTGCCACCCAGCAGGAGACAGACTGGTGCCACAATTAGAATTAAAAAAAGGAGGAGGTGTGGAAGAGAATAGGACATGGCACTTCAGACACAAACTCCTTATTCAGCCGTCACTTCCGTCTGTGTTTATTATAAACTACCACATAACAGAAACTTAATACATCAAAGAGGCCGGGCATTCCTGTAGTATTGTGTGCTTCATCCTACTTGGACCACTGTCCAATCAGCTGGCATAACCCTGGTTGGATATTTTTGCAGTTCATTCAGACTGGTTGCTTCCCTGGCAGTGACCCAGCCGTTAGGCATAGTCTGCATGTTTTTGATTGGAATAGTGTCCAAAGCCTTTCCAAAAGCTTAATGTTTAGACTGCTTTTAGAATAAGGTCTGATGTGGGTTTGGGTTTCTTGTCCTGTTGTAACACCAAGCTGTTGCTACATTTCAACCAACTGTTGATTTGAGGTGAAGATGACCTTAGAGGTAGTTATCCGTCTTCATCCACTCTTGGGGTTTATTACCTAGGTATGGTGGGTCTATTTCTCTACTACTTAGTAGCTGCCACAGAATGCCTGAACTTGCTGTGCTCACATTTTGACACCTACAAATATTGTTCTGAACCAAGTGGACAAAGCAAACTCAATCTTTGCCTTGTTTGATCGTCAAACTTTTCACTAACAACTATATGATTCGGATTTTTGTGGAAGCAAGACATTTCCGTCAAATTTGAAGGTGTTGATTTTGGAGCAGCAAGCTTCTTACTTGGTCCGATGCATTGTAAAACCTGGGTAAGGTCCCTTCAGTTGACTTGATCCATGGTGGTTCCTGGGTTGCTCTAGAACAGCCTACTAAATTACATATCACCTGAGGGTGATAGGTAGGGCCAGATGGTCGAAATTAGGAGTTGAGTTGCATCAACTTGTTGATTCTTTACTCTTCAATGACTTTTTACGTGGCAAGTTGTCTAGTCGCAATCATATGACAAGACTGAAGAATTAGGTGAGTTTGTCAGGCAATGTGAATAGTAAAAAACATAAAGAAATTTACCAAAGAAGCACTGCAAACTCTGACAAAAGGACATTTCATGGCATCGTGGTTACAGTGGGCATATAGAAGCTGTAGACTGCAGCAGTTCTGATTTTGATTCCCTTGTTGCATGTCTTTCCCCGCCTTCTTTCTGCACCTTTCCTGTCAAATTACTGTAAAATGAATAGAACTAGTGCCAGAAAAAGTTTAAAAAAAAAAAAATACTACCGGAATGATGTGCGGCATGATAACAGGCTCTTTTTCATCCAACTGATCAGCATCACCTTGACAGTGTTGTCAACTTGAAGTTTGACAACACTGGAGGTCTAATAGCAAAAAGTTCGTAAACCTGCTTCCGAGCAGGAAAAGCATAATGGTAAGCTTATGAAATGACTCTGAGCTCAATTGTGGAGAAAACTGACAGGCGACGATGCTAAAAAGCACAGGAGGCACAACCATTGTTGGTTTACTGGAATGGACCATCCTTTTTCCATCCCAATACATGATCAAAGCCCAAAATAAACATGACATTTACGGTAATAATGAAAGTTCCTGACTGTAACTGCACGAGTCCAAATCAAATGTGTTTTCCTGGCACTCCTTCCCAGAAACAGATGCCTTGAGTCAGTGGGGTTGTGACATTTACTCACACATTGACGACACCAAACAGTGATGGTTTCACACTAACGTCAGCCTGCCGGCTAATTTCCTCAATGCCTCTTTCCGCCTCACAGGAAGAAGCATGTCTCCACCCTGCTGAATGTGCGAGGGATGACCCGGCAGGCGGAGCGGCAGGAGATCCTCAACGTCGTCAAAGACTTCGAATGCAGCAGCGCCCTCATCTCGCGGGAGCGCGCTTTCTTTGCCGACATCCTCATCACGTCGGAGGTGCACTGCATTAGCCTGGGTCTCATGCGCCTTGCCATGACCGTGTCCAACTGGTTCTCGGAGCACCGGCCGCGGCGCAGGTCGAGCGCCCGGCATGCCGCACCTCAAGCAGCTGAGACGCCGGGAGACGCAAACAAGCTTCACAGAGAAGAGTAGGAGCTTGATGACATGTACATGCACCTTTGATACCAAACAGTGTTACCAGTCTCCAAAAGAAAACTTGACCTCAGGTACTGCTGGTATTGTACATGCTCGCTGACATATCTCCATCTTTACCTTAGAAAATCTGAGAGAGATTTTGGGGTTTGTGAAATCACCGTGTTTTATGTTCTTGGTGTTGATCTTTACATATAGAGAAGAAGACAAAGAAAAACAATCCGTGTTGTACTTTGTTGCTTTTTATTCCAATGTAACTCTGCAGAATTCATTAGACTATATCGTACAGTATAAAGTACATATTGCAGTGTATTAACCTCGCCATATTCAGATATCTACAGGTCAGCATCATCTGCTATATAATGGGACCTAAATTCACTCTGCATAATGCAGCTAAACTGTAGAGTTTTCTTCTGTGACTTAAAGATTCCTGGACAGATGGGCTGGCCCCCACAGAGCCCTGATCTCTGCATCACAGAGACACTCTGAGCTTTCTCAAGATGAAGCTTGCAAGTGTAGTGGTGGGTGTGTGTAAGTGGACCAAGAAGACTGTGCTGTTTCAAAGGCAAGGTTGGTTTTGTTTCCCCCTTTATGGCACTTTTCTGGAAGGTAATAGAAATAAAAATGGTTATTTGCTTTAATTTGGAGAGAATGCTCTCTTTAACTTGGAGGATTGATTTTGTTGTTGTAAAGCAAGATGGTGTAAAAATGTGTTGAACTCTGACTGTGAATGAAATGGATTCATTGCTGGAAACATAAATAAAAGCCCATTGACTGGGCAGAATAAACACGTCTGGGTTGTTTTTGGTTCAAATGCTCTAACTCAGTGGTTCCCAAAGTGTGGGGCGCGCCCCCTGGGAGGGGCGCAGTGCCATTGCAGGGTGGGACGCGGAAAGCGGTGTGGATGAATGAAAAAGAAAAAAAAACAGCCACACAAAAGTGTTTCACTGTAAAGATGGTGTGTAGTGTGTTTTGTTGCAACCTGAAGTGTGAAATAAACTTCAGTGGAGTTTGAAAACAAAATATGTGTATCGATTTATGTCTGGTTGAACGATGTGTGCGCCCAGTTTATTTGTTTTTCTTTTTTGGGAGGGATGTTATTGTAATCCATCAGGGGCCCCAGAAAGTCTTTGGGAACCACTGCTCTGTGTCGCAGTTGATAAATAGTACCATCGGAAAGTATTCACACCCCTCCACTTTATTCAGATTTCGGCTTAAGGACAGTTTTAAAGAATGTGCACCAAACAGCTCATAATGACACAGATAAAACCAGTTTTGAGGCATTTTTCTTAAATGTTAGAAAATGTAAACATTTACAAATAATGGGTAGAGTGGGGCTAAAATCCATGACTGCTTGGGATCCCTTCTAAAAATGCCTATTTTTCAAATTTAAACACCGAAATACCTTCATAATGCCTTGGTAAACAGTGGAAACTGTCTCAGCACTTCTACAGATGCTAATGTCTCGTCTCTCTTAACTCTGCTCTTGCGGATGCAGCCAATCAGCACCAAGGTATAAAAAAAAAGGAGGTTCTGGATTGATTGCTTTGAAAATGCCAAGATCGTGTCACTTTCTTTTGAATAATTTAGACATGGTCAATGAAAGAATCTGTGATTAGGCAGATTCTCTATGAATAATTATAGCGATATGACCCACGGAAATTTAGGACAATATGCAAACGCTGAATCAAAAAAAAGCAGGAGTCCACTGTACAAACATAAATATACCAATTGTTTAAGGTTCTATTGAAATAGCTTTGAATCTGTTTGGGTCTCTCTATAGGCTTTGTACACATGCATCTTGGTTCTTTCTTGAAGACCCGCTCTCTCCCCTTCATGCAGCCATGTCATTCGGTTCCTACTGCGTAGAAGCATCTCCTGAGCATGAGGCGGCCATTACAGAGCTTGACAATATGGACAGTGTCAACCAAGCAAAGAGTCGTGGCTGACTTTCTCAAGATGTGTCACTCAGATTTTAATCCATCACATAAGAAAAGTTTGTTTCTCTTGGTTTGACCAGCAAGACTTCAAACCCAACACATTTTCCCATGGCCATTAAGTTACTCTATGATAAAGGTTGGATTGCGGGAGTGCGTATGGTTGACATTTTGAAAGGTTCTTTTGTTTCCACAAGTGCAGCTGTCCATCAATGACTGGTGGGTTCTTGTTCGCCAAGGCTCTTGAACTGGGATTGATCACTTTGGCTGAACAAGCTGATATAGGCAGGGTTATCATTCATCCATCTCTTTCAGTACATCTCAGAATATTTGTTGGATTCGGGCAAATTTATTTATATTTGGTAACTTTCCATAGCATTGTTATTTGCCATGATCCGGTGATGGAGGTGGGTCTCCGTGACCTCACACAGTCACATAGTGCATGCTAGGTTAATTAGTCACACAAAATTGTCGCCAGGATTCATTCATAGCTACTTTTGTTTGTCTCCACACTGCACTTTGATGACTGGTGATCTGTCCAGGATGTAACCGCTTTCCCTGCACCCAGAGGTTTGTTTTTTTTATAAGTTTAGGAAATTTTTAAAAATTTGTTTTCAGTTTGTGATTATGGGCTGGGGGTTTTTTTGCCCATAATTTTTTTTTATTTTATTTGTTTTCCAAAAAAACAATGAAATGGATTTTGGAATAAGAATATAAAGCAGCAAAAATGTGTAAAGAAAGAAAACTAGAAAAGAAACACAAAGGAGTGTGAATATTTCCTAATGGAACTCTATGTATTCTGTTTCCCTGAACAATAAATAGATAAATAGATATGTTATCCTTACTGCTTCAATTACTGCTTTTACTTACTGCTTCAATTACTTACTTCAATTACTGCTTCAATCTTTATTTGAGAGTTTGCAGTCTGGGACCACTCATATGTGAAACAATACATATCAAGAGGCACTTTGACAGAAAGATAAATGCCGGACGAACTGACGCACAATCTGTGCAGTGCCTATATATACACGCATACTTTATGTCTTTGTTGTTTATCTTAAGGGCCTGACTTTTTTTTTTTTTTTTTAGTAAACAGTTCCTAAATTAAGGGGCTCTGCCACAACAAAAGGGGTCATAGACCCCGAGGCCAACAACGGGATAGTTTTTGATAAACAAAGATTTCCTGTTGTCCACTGAGGTGCCAGCGGATGCTTTTATTGGAGCCAAGTTTACATTTGGCACCAGGAGGAAACTTCCCCTCTGGTTCAGCCGGGGAGCTTTTTCATGTCTGAGCTGCTCGTGGCCTGTTCAGAACAAAGCTGGCTTGCACACTGACCTCTCCAAGTCAGCACTTCGAATCTGAATTCAAACGACAAACTGAAAGGTAAAGGGGCCGAACACAATCCTTCAACAGTGTTCGTATCATGACCACAAAGTAGATTTTTTTTTTTTTATTTGATTTGATAATCCAATTTTTAGCAGAAGAACAAAATGGTCAAAATTTGAAGAGTTTCATGCATACAGTATTGACCACCGTTTACCTTGATACCCCTTTAAAAATCCAAGAGTACACCTGTATGTGACTTAATCTCGGTTTAAGTCTCTTATCTGAAGGCGTAAATAGGGGACTCAAACTCCAGTCCTCAAGGGCCGGTGTCCTGCAACTTTTAGATGTGCCTCTGTTGCACCACACCTGAAGCAAATAATTAGGTCATTAAGGCTCTGGAGAACTTATCTACACAAGGAGGAGGTAATTAAACCATTTCATTCAAGTGTTTTGTACCTGTGGCACATCTAAAAACTGCAGGACAGCGGCCCTTGAGGACTGGAGTTTGACACCTGTGGCGTAAGAGGTCTGTTAGAGAATGTTAGAGAACAGACAACATAATAAAGGTGCTGCATTGCCCATATCAATGGAAGATGTTGGTAGCAGCATAACACATGATGTAGCCAACCCTACCTTCCATTGGTCAGCCTTTGCATTGATCCTACAGACTGAGGCCAGTTTCTGAAACACAGTGTAGGGTGACATAGGGTGGTTGTAAAGAGTTGAAAACTTGTATGGCAGGACCAGAAAGGTTAGGGTTATACAATGTTTGGAACATAATACCCCAGACAGTGACGTGCGGAGAGGTGCAATGTTGGCGAGACACTGACTTAATCATAATCAGATATACAAATATAGACCATCCGCAAGTTTACGCAAGGAAATTCTGCGCGTGTGGACAATGCTGGAGGGCAAAAAGACTATTATTTTACATGCCACCCATAGCCACGCTGCAACTTGGAAATTTGAGTATTATTAATATTAATTTCGTGCTGTGCTCCAGAGCAAAGGGAAAAACCTTTTAAGTACAACTCAAAGCCGCGTCTTTCTCGCTCTCTGCATTGGGCAGGCTACAAGCAGACTCGTTGCCATAGCAACTGACAACAACGCCCCTCAAACTACAATGAAACATTTCTGAAGAGAACAGGTGTTTCAACGTGCTTTCGTTTGTTGTCTTTCTTGGAAAGGTACAATACAACTGCAATACTCAGAAGACACAGCAGATGGCAGCATAACAGCCATTGACCCAATTACTGCTTCATATTTAAACAATATGAAGCAGTTGTTCTGCTCTTTCCCACACAGAGCGCAGAACATTCAGGCTGTTGCAGTACTATGGTTTTAGGCTTAATGTTTATTTTGCTATTATTAATAAGTGATTGCTGTGGTAAGAGGAGAAAACTATAAATATATCGCTACACTTTATGGATAGCTCCATGGCTAGCTCGCTGTTACCGTCTCTTACTCTGTAGTTGTGGAGTCACAATGTCTGGAATCATGAGCGCCCCCTGCCACGAGATAAGAGAACTGCCTGCCTCACCTTGTATCTGTTCTCTGCCGTTTCTGATCGTTCCTCAGCACACGAAACGCATACAGTTAGTGACAATGAAAAACACTGTACATTATATACACGCGCTAAATTATGGAAAATCAGTCTAAATATTAAATGTTTTTTAGCCATTTTATTGGTGACTGCAGACAGGAGGAGCATGCTCTCATATAATGGCAGTTAGCGAGAGGTTGATCAATCAGAGGTGAGGCTCAGCTCACTGCTTGGATCTCAGTTCTACATGAGTGATACATTACATGAGAAGTAATCCATTCTTGCTCACTGTCGTCATACAGCAGGAATGTGTCTGGTGACTACATGCTGCGTACACTCTATTCATGTGGAGTTAGAATGTTCTTTATGTTTATGTTGCTGTTTTGTTGCAGTTACCTCTCAGTTTCAATCTGTGCCCAATAAAGCCTGGTTTTGCTGGTAAACTTTATCCCGACTGCTACTTTATCCTTGGAACAAATAGAATAGAATTCAATGGATTTCTATTGGTCTGTTTGTACTGCAAAGTACCTGGCAGATTATTTTTGATATGAATTTGCATGATGTAAATAAAACTGAACTGGTTCCATCAGGATCCATAGCAGCCAGGTAGAGGAAGGTGCACCACCGTCTAGATAACAAAGGGTTTCATTTGACATATCAAATCTTGTCCCTAAGGCTTTTTCCTGTAATCACCAGCAGATCTTGCATCTCTCTGACCTCTGACTGCTCTCTGCACTTGTTTTTATTTTGATGTGTTCCAAGAATTTGTGGAATAGAACAGGAAGCACATTAAGTAAAGTTGGCATAGGTTAAATGTTAAGTTTGGCAGGCTGGCTTTTCAGTCAGAACTATATCTAAAGGCATTATCAAACATCCTTTCTTATAGCAGGCAGTTAGCGGATGCTGGATGGCAGTTTTCCAAATGTCCCAAGCGGGGATTTACCATCCCTGACTGAGAAGGACAGATTGGCCAAACTCTTGGAGGTTTCCCTCGATCAAGCTGCTGAAGGTGAAACGGTGCACGATATCACAATGCAATCCCTGGGAAGCACTCCCCTGCTTCCTCTCATTAACACTGCTCTACAATGGAAAATCCATCAGGCTGTATTCACTGTTTGTTTTCGGAAGCAAGCCGTGCCCTGCTTTGTTCACACTGTCATGCACTTTTCATGCTTCCACTCTTTTCTGTTTGTTTTTCATATAGCTTTCAGTGCATTATTAAGTACTCAACAGGTTGCGCAGTTCTAAGCAAGAGGGCTTGTTTAGTCTAGACTGGTGATCTCAACTACTTTGACTTATGTAGCTTCCACAGATCACTTTCTTGTCCAGTTTGTAGAAAATGTATGGTACTAAACTGCTGTACAGTGTGATGGACAACCATTAGTTGGCCATTACTGTTATGTCAGCTTGTATGTGGAAGTCCCACAGGATCTTAGTTTGGTTGTTTTCCATTGCCTGGGGAAGTGATTTCCACTTTGACCTAGGGGTCTCCACTCTGTACTTCCACTTAATTTCTGTGCACTACTGTATACCAGCTACTTGGTCATGACTTTCTGTGTATTTCTTTCCTTCTAGCCTGGATCCTCTTTTCCTGCACCTGGGATCTTGCCTGGTGTGCTCGATCTGCTGTCCTGTCGTGATCACTGCTTCTGGGCTGTCTTTCAGGTATCATCTTTCAATTCTTTGGTAGGATTTGGTCATATCCTACCAAAATTGATAGGATATGGTATCTCCCCTTCAATGTACCAAACGAAGGGGTTTTTATTCCCAGGTTGATTCCTCCATCTCCTTCTCTTCCAGTTTCCGTCATCTGAGACATTCTCTGAGTGGTTCATTCTTGTGGCCATCTTCCTGATCTGTTCTTGGACCTGTCCTTGAATGTTTCATCTTGGATAGTGATCCTGATGCTCACTAGTCCTCTTCCTCCTTCTATGCATTTTGGAAGGAATCCACCATATATATTCAGTGTTTTTTTATGTTTTAACACCAGTCTTCCTAATTTCCCCCTTTGGCCATCTGGTAAGGCTGTGGATTGACCAGATCTCATTCTTGCCACTAAACTGACTTCTCAGAACTGGCCTTACTTATTGCAGGTGTTTGAAGGTTGCTATTTTCCTTGTGACTTCCTCCTGGTTGTCATGTGCTGCAAATCAATGACTCAAGGCAATCTGCTGGGTTTGTTTCGGAAGAAACCCTTTTTCACTAACTTGAATACTAACTGAATTTGATTGAGTTGTTTGATAACAAGGATCACTTGGAGTGTTTGTATGACTGGACTGGATTGACTTTGGTTTGTAAAGTGCCCTGATCTGACATGGGTTGTGAATTGAGACAATATAAATAAACTGAACTGAATTGAACTGAACTTGCCTGTGGTATTCTAAGGTACTTAGAGCTCTACTCACTATCTGCTATTCTCACTACTGGGAGAGTGTTTTTCTTCCATGTAGATTACCTTCGCTAGAAATAATTACATCTTGTTACAAATAAAGTTACAGAAAGTGGGATAAGCATTTGAGTTCAGCAAGGGGGGGGGCAGAGGAATAAAGGAATTGAATAATAGAAATCAGAAACAAACAGGGAAGCCAGCTGAAGACAATGGGATTTCTGACAGTGGGGTGGCTGTAGCAATATAATAGGAATTTTGCATTTATTTTGGTGAGTTACTGAACAGATGAGAATCAACTGTGGGAGAACAGATAACATAAAGCACTGAGGTGACGGACAAGGAAAAAACTGAAAATAATTACAAGTAACAACTAAAATGACGAAAGCAAACTAAAGTCCAACAGACATCAACACTACCAGCTTCTAACATCTGCTGACTGAAATTGATTACATTTTTTTGCGAGATTAAATTATCTCTCTCTGAATTGGGAGAACCTGTAGACTGCAAACAGCAGAACACGAATTTTAAAAAAGTACAAGTTCCACTGGCAGATTTTTTCTATGGATTTTTTCATACATTAGGAAAATACTGACTTAAAACAAGTTCCTATATCTTGTTGAAATACTATTTGTAAGTTAGTTTTGCCTTATTTCAAGTTTACACGGATATCTACACTAGAAGCTCAGCAAAAATACCTGATTAGTTTTTGTGTTTTTGCAGTGTTGTTGTGCCCCTAGAATGAATAAGTCCAATTAAGAAAACAGATTCAGCTTGAATCTCTGCCTTGTGAAAATATCTAAATATTAAACATACAAATGGAACTGCAACAAAAAAAAAAACAATTAAACAAAACTTTCAAACAAATATATGACAACCTGGCAGCAAATCAAGCTCGATGTTGGAAGAAGAGAATCGCGTTGCATGTGAAGCTTCCTGGTGCCGTCTTGTTAGCTAACAACAATTGCATAACAATCCGAAAACAACCAGTTCTGACATGAGCCATCAGGGGAAGCTTCCACAAGGAGAACCTCCTGTCCTCTCCCTGCGCTCAGAATGTGCTGTCTATCAGGATGACTGCCCACTTGAACCAAAACAATAGTGCACTTCGTCACTCCTGATGGGATATCCTGATTTATGTTATCCGAGCATATCCATCAAGTGGATCTTTATTTAGCAGCGTGGAGCAGCAGGGCCCTGCCTCCCGTGTGCCCGCTCCGCTCCGGACACGTCAACATGTTTGTTTCGTTATCAGCGGTCACATTAAATGATCGTTTCTCAGGACCCTGGCCTCAGGCGGGCAGGCTGGAGGAAGCTCAACTTTGTTAGCAGCCAACACTTTATCTTAAGTAAACTTTCTCCAAATCAGAAGGCCTTTGTACTAAAACACATCAGTGAAACTCTGGCATGCATCAGATTTCTTTTTGTTGTTTTTATTACCATATATGTCCCTCCATCAGAGTTGATTTATTTGATTTGCATTTGGGTGGAGGGATCTAAATATTTTTCTCAAGTTTGATCTGGCCTAATGCCATGTATGCTATAAACATCCCAACCTGTGGAGTTATTTGTTTTCCTTTGTTTAAACTATTTTGACGTCTCTATAATAGTGAGAAAAAAAACAGGAGGAGGCTTTTTTGGTACTGACTGTCTGTATTTATGTGAGCACATCCCTTGGCCTCGCAGACCTGGCCTCGTGGCAGCAAGACAGCAGACCGTCAACGCCCAGGAGCTGCGATACAGCAGGGCGGCGGAGAACAGGAGACCTCTGACCTTCAGGTGTGATCAGCAAAACAGAAGCAATGCAATTCCCCGAGAAACAATCTGAACCCACGTTGGTGAAACCTTTAGCTTGGCTCTGTCGATCAGGTCTGTCCATCCAGCTCATTTGAATCGATTCAATTCAGAAATACTTTATGTATCTCAAAGGGAAACTGAATGACATAACTCTGACCATAGCCTATCTTCAAAGAGTCGTTGTGGATGGTTGTGCCATGTGACATTCTGATGATGACATACTAATGAGTTCATTAAGGATTCTTCTAACAGGACACATGTAGTAAAACTCCACACACAAAATGTGTGGGGTCTGTGTGTATGAGCTCACACTGAAAATACCCTCACAATCTGATAGATTTAGCCTGTAACCATTACCAAGTCAGAATGTGGGATGCTGATTGTCATCTACAAAGTATCCTGAATACTGGAATTCAATCAAAATGTGCTTCAACAAATGTTATGCACAATTATGCGAGCAGATTACTGCAGCTTTTTTTTTTTTTTTCTTTTTAAGGATACAAGTTACCTTAAAGAGTGAAAACATTTTTAAGTAACTTTTTTTCTGTAAAGATTTTTTTTTTACATCTGGTATTTTAAGACGGTTGTGTGGACCGTATCACTTTTTAATCAGTTTTTTCCATGACAGCAGTCTCTCATGTTTACTTATCATGCAACCGTTTTATATCAAGAGCACAATTTCAAGTGCACAGACAAAAAAAAAAAAAAAGAAAAACAAAAGACAACAACAACAAAAAAAACACAACCCTGACATTCTCCGCTTTAGAGAGTGAAAGAGTGCTTTTGTCTCTTGTTGGGGCAGCAGCTCCTTCTAAAACCTGCACAAACATGAGTTTAAAAATAGATAAGAGGAGAGGAGAGAGTGGGGATGACAGTCAGAGACCAGACTGTCAGATCTTTTATTACAGAAAAAGAAGTCTGCTCAAACGGACATCCTTAAAGGCTGTATATTTGTGAGGGAAGTCCATGACCTGTCTGAGAGGCCTCACCTTCATTCTCTGGGAGGAACGACTGTTGTTGTAAGACCCCCAAAACAAACATGCTTGTTCAAGCTTCTTTTAAAAAATACGACGGCATATTAGGACCTTTGTAGATAGGGGGAGGGGGAAAAGGGAGAGCAAATTTCCGCCATAAAACTCAACATTTTTTTTAGATTGATCTCAGAAATTTTCTGGGGAAAAAAAAACAAAGAAACAAAAACAAGGACAATTCTGAGTTTGGAAAGTTGAAAATGTGCTGGAAGAAACTCAGTAATTTTGATGCCGTTCTCAGAAATTTTCTAGAAAAAACAAGGGAATTTCTGAGTTTCAAAAGTTGAAAATTTCTGAGGTTTTTGGTGGAAATTCACTTTTTTTCTGTCTACAATAGTAAAAAAAAAAAAATAATAATAATAATCTGATGTCTGCAATCCTCAGCTGGTCAGAATAAGCAAAGAAACGAGAATCAGTGCAACATTTTATTCTTTCTTTGCTCTAAAATTTAGGAAACAATTGAATTTCAAAATGTCCAAAGATGCTTCAGTGAAGTTCACACATTTCTGTCCATTATAGTTTCTCTGCGGGAACAATAGTGAAACACAGAAGTCCAACCGAGAGCCGCTTTCTGAAGAAGCCTCCCCCGGCTTTGTTTTGTCGCAGTCCTCTGTACCTGCCAGCAAGTTGTCTGTTCCTGCCGCTAACAACAAATTTATTGGCTCGGGCCGTTTGCAAGAACGGAAACTACTTTGCATTGCAAGAAATAAGTCTGGAACAAAACAATGGTTCTTCTTATGAAATATGGCAGCAGGGTCTCACCTTTGGCTCGCTGTGCCTGCTCCCCCCGCTTATTTACGCAAGCACGACGCGTCCTGTACCCCATCAGGAAGAGGTGTTTCAGGAAAACCAATTCGGAGGTGAGATACAGAGTAAACTCTCAGCACTGACCGGACCCCAAAAGGCACCTTGTGTGATTTCAGAAAGGAGGTAAAGGAAAGTGTAAACACGAGCGTGACCCTGCGCACCGGACTCCACAGGGAGCCTGGAATCCACTTCGTGGAATTTGATTGCAGGCTGGCTGGTTTCCACATTGCTGGCAGGTTATGCTGACCAGCTACATAATCTGTTCATTGTACTTCTTCCCAGCATTACCGAATATCATCCAGCTGCTTTTGGTCCATATTAAACTCTAACCTGCAAAAGGTAAACAGAACAACAAGGTATAGTGGGAGACAAAACAAGTTTGGTTATCTTGGAAGCCCAGTTTGGGACGATGTAGCACAACAATGCTGGGATAGAGGTTCACCCGAGAGAACCCGGTTGGATTCTCACCCAAATTTGTTTGATAAAAACTGTTTGATAACGAGGATCAATTGGAATGTAAGTGTGATTGAATCGAAAGGATTTTTTTGTAAAGTGTCTTGAGATGACTTTTGTTGTGAATTGGCATTATACAAATAAACTGAATTGAATTGATTGTGACATTTACTTACACATCGCTGTAAGTAAACGGTAAGTGAACTAGCGTTCTGACAACGTTCGTGTTAGATTCTGATAATAAGTGGTAAAACCTCCATCCATCCAACAGTCATTGGGTGAGAGGTGAGGTACAACCTGGACAGGGACAACACAGACATACAATCATGCACGCTGACACCTAAGGAAAGGAGAGAGAGAGAGAGAAGCACAGTTAATCTAACAGTCATGTTTTTCAGCTGTAAAAAGAAGTCCTTTTTAAAGATATATCTTAAGCATCTGCATCCTCACATTGTAAATAAACTCCAACATAAAGTTAATATCGATACACAATAAAAGTACCATTTAAAAAGTGAGGTTTAAGATCAGTTTATACGTCGTGATGTTGTTAAACACAAAGTTGCTCCTGTTGCCTTTCTGACCTGCTCCTGGGCCCCTGATCTGTCCACCCCCAGCATCGTCCTTCATCAGCAGAGAGATAACTGTTCGTGGCTCCACATCCGCTCCAGCCACTTCTGCAGATTTGCCCTTTCATGTTTCATAGTTGGTCCATGTAGCCTCTGACACATGAACCGACTGATTTCTGCATGTTTACCCAAGACGCTGAGGGAACGTTTTGCTTTGGTCTCCCTGAGCATGACTGCGGTCAGAAATACTGACTTTGTGCATGATGATAAACCGCAGCTGAATGAAAGTTAAAAAAAATACAAAAGAGACCAGTTTGTCTTTTGAATAAGAGTGATTGTGTGAATCACTGACAGCATTAGCACTATGGTTTAGTAGAAGATGCAGCAATAAACTTTGATGAAGTTCTGTTTAAAATTCTTAATTAGATGAGTGAACGTGTGTCCAAATTGTCTGACAAGGCGCAGCATTAGGTAGGATCTGTCTCCCTCTGGTGGCTTTCTGGAAGAATTACATAAAGCAGCCAACCTTCAGGTCGAAAGAGATTTATACTGCTCCTCTCTTGGATGTGCTCCTTGACATTTAAAGCAGCAAAACGGAAGGATTCATATTTTATTTAACCTAGAACACACGATAAAGTATATTTAAAATAAGACACTGAGTCACGCCATCGCCATGCCAGCACTGACGGTGTCACACACGTAACTTGATCTGAAACGTCATCAATTATTGAACCTGTGAGACTCCATCACTGCTCTGTTTTGTTACACACCATTACCAATTAATTAGTGATGGCTGGCAGAATGTAACATTCTTAAAGGGTGGAAAAGAATCACAATGTGATCATCCTTGTCACTTTAATGCACGAATGAAGCTTTGAGCACCAGCATAGTCCAGACATTCCACAGAAATTCAAGACAAGACTATCTTGATGTCAAAATAATTAAATCAACTATGTACAATGTCTAACATTCTTCACTGACATTAAAAAAGGAGAAACGTTGTTCTTTTTGCCAATAAACCATCCATGTATTGTCTTTGCAGCAGGTCAGGAATGGAAACCCAGACTTCCCTCAACCCAGTGACACTCCAACTCTTCTTGGGGTTTTTCAAGATGTTTCACAAAAGAAAAGATAAGAAGTCTGGCAAATTCTGCTTTTGCCTTGGGGTCTCCTCCTAGTGGGATCTGAATGGATAACCTCCAAAATAAAAAGACATAGAGGAGGCATCCTGACCAGATGAAGCTGAAAACATTTGACAAGCGCTGGCCTGAGTCTGACCTCCGACCAAATGATGGAGCTGTTTGACATGTCATGAAGGCTGTCGCCAGGCACGCTACTGAGGAAGTTAATGTCACTCACATCCATCCAGAATCTTGTTCTTTCAGTCATTATCCACATCTCAAGACTATAGATAGTGCCTAGAGTATAAATAGCTGTAAAATTAGGTATTTGCCTTTTGACTCAGCACCATCTCGACCAGAACAAGCAAGGGCAACACCACCACTAATACAGCTAAATATCTGATCTGGTTAACTCTATCACCTCTGTGTATTCTTTGGACATTTTTGTGCAAAGAATACACACTTCTGGCTTTACTGATACCAAACACTCTGTGAAAACAGTTCCAGCACTCCTTGTTCCCGCAATAGTCCCACAACAGGAAGGGACACAGTCTTGAGCCTTCTCATGGTCCTCAAAACACATATGGACCAGACAGTTAAACTCCAATATGTTAAGAACTCTCCAGTATCAACTCTCTGGTTTGTTGTTCCGTGACCCATAAAAAAATCAACACCACCTGTTCAACAATTTTCCAATCACTTCAAGCCTCCCGTCCCTAAACCCAGAACAAATGTTCCGAGAGACGCTCGGATGTTTTTCTCTTGATGGAGCATATTTAGTTAGACGTGTTATTTAATATGTGCATTGACATAGTTGGGCAGATGTGATACATGCCATATTTTTTTCATCCAGTAGTATTTCTATTAAACGTTCAACTTCAGGAAAATAGTCTAAAAGACGCAACATAATGTGTATTTGAAGCAGAGAGCCTGCATGGCGCCGTCAACAGCTTCAAAGATCTAATGGCAGCTGGATGCCGATAAACATGAGCTCATTTTCTCTCTTTGCTCTGATTTGGTGAAGAAATGTAAATACATAAGTGATCAAGAAATGATCTTAAAAAGGAACTACCATAGTTCCTTTTTAATTCTTAATGCAAGTACTCCCCCAGAATTCAATGAACAGATTTTAGATACAGAAATTTGGACTGAACAAAAAAAAACATTTGGTTTAAGGGAATCTTTCTGTGTTCCTACCACAATTACACTCGAACTGCTAGTCTTAGACAAGTCTTGGTTGAACCCTCAGAGACTGGTCAAGAAAAAAACAGTATAGAGATGATCCTACTTCATGTGGGACACATACACAAACATTTATTGACAATGCATGTAGGCATAGAAAGGTTTCCACACCTGTAATGTGTAATCCAACCTCAACCTCTTATGTCAGCTGCTCTGTTTGTGGCAGCGAACTTTTCTATGCAAAAGTCTGACGTGGCTCAGTGGTAGAGCAGGCAGCCCATGTACTCTTTAATGCAGTTGTCCCTGGTTCGATTCCTAGCCTTGGGCCGTTTGCTACATGTCTTCCCCTTCTCTTTCTGTCCAGTTCCTGTTAAATGAAGGCTACTGTCAAAATAATAACAGCAAAATAACCTTTATTGCACAAGCGGAGGAATTTACATGTTCTCTTAAAAGCTTATTTGCGAACATTTTCTAGGGAAATAGTACAAAAAACGAAATGTTGTGGTTTATCTCCAGGTTTCTGTGTTAAGTGTGTCGTTTTAAACGAGTCGCTCTAACAGTGGGAAGGTCCTTGGCGCACACGCACAGACTCTCCCTCCTCACGCAGGCCAAAGCCGCGCCACCTGTCACCAACAGCAGGTCTTACAGAAACAGAGGATCCTGCAGGAGCCGCAGAGAAAACTCTCCACGCGGGATATGTTTTATTTATTTATTTCCAGAGACGTTGGATTCATTAAAATGAACAAATACACGCTGGGGGGAAACTTGCAGTGGGTGTTGTTGTCCGGGCCCCGCCAGCCTCTGCTGTGGCGCATCTCGGCTGCATCAAGCACTGTGTGATAGGCAGGTCGGAACAGGAAGTCAACAGATCCTAGTTTCAAAATAAAGCGCTACATTTATTTATTTATTTATTTATTTAGTTGAACCACCATGTCCCCAACCCCAGAGGGTTTTTTTTGTGTTTTTTTTTGCGAGACAGGACCGAGTTTGAGAACTTTGAAGGCTTGAAAATTGATAGCTGGCACAAATTATAACATGAGCATTGTGAATATGTTTGAAAAAAATAATATAGGAGACATATTTTTTTTCAATAAAAAGAAATGGACAATGTTCGCCATCACCGAAGCAATAGATTAAGAATTTAGATTTCTTTTAAAAAAAAAATATACAAATGTAAAGTGTAAATCTCTGTTGGCTCTGTTGAGCTTTGATAAATAACCAGTGATGGCACCGTTACTTAGAAGAAATAACTTTAATCAGATTACTGATTACTCTTTGAAAAAGCAACTTAGTTAAATTACCTATTACTTGATTTGGAAAGTAACTAAGTTACATTTAAAGTAACTTTTTTAGTTACTTTCAGCAGCTGCTAACCACAACAACGCTCCACCTCCTGTGAAAATGACACTGTCAAAACTTAATTGCAAGTTATTTTATAATGATTACATCAACTATGTGTCTCCACTTATATGGTTGAACTGAAGGGAAGATTGTCTAATGGTTACAACAGCACAAAAAAACAACAAAAAAAACTTTAGTAATTTGTGTTTGTTTTTGTGGTCCAGTGTTGTCTGGAAAACTACAAATGGGATTTTAGACCCCAATATATACATAAAAACACAAAGTCATGAAACATAGAATCAACAATCAAAAACCACATTAAGTCAAGTGCCATAACAATGCAAATCAAACATTTTTAATATTTAACCTACAAAACTCAGCCAATGGACACTGACCTACTGGGCCCTTCAAAAACTTGGTTAAATGTGATACTTAACCTACCAAACTCAGTTAATATATATAATTTAAATATTATATCAGATCTTACAATCAGTTCCTCCAAGCAGACTTTTCGTGGATTACCTTTTATTTTAACTTGAGCAAAAATATATTGAAGTAGTCCTCTTTTTTTCTTTTTTTTTTTTTGGCCAATCTGTGCACCTCTGACACCCTCGCTGTCGGCACTGTGGGCTAGTAAACAACAAATGTAATTGTATTCCTGTTCCGTTGGGTCCCTCTTACTTCCAAACCTCAGACCGGAAGTCCCGTGTGTCGCTCATTACCGCCGCCTCGACGGATCTGTGCGCATCTGATCGAGCGAACTGGGAACATTCGGGCCCTCTCTCTCTCTCTCTCTTTCTCTCTCTCACACACACACACACACACACACTCTCTCTCTCTCTCTCTCTTTCTCTCTCTCACACACACACACACACACTCTCTCTTTCTCTCTCCCTCCCGCCGCTGCAACAGTCAAAGCCTCCGTGTTTCCGTCTCTGCGGCGGTCGCGCAGGCGTCGCGGGCTCCGGGCGAAGCTGTTATGACAGCGGCGGGATGACGGCGGTCCAGTCGGAGCCGTGTTTGTTTTGCGTGGCGAAATGAGGCGGGGGGGCGGAGAGTCGCCACAGAAACGCTGGGCTCCGGCCAAACACCGCCGCATTTTAGCACCACTTCTTCTTCTTCTTCTCCTTCTTCTTCTTCTCCTTCCTTGCATGCGAGGGCTCCTGCACTGAGCTGCGTCGCTCGTTTTCCTTCTTTCTCTCTTTTCTTTTTTTTAAAGACATCTATCTTTGCAAGGTGCATGGTGGAAAATGCAGCTTGTTTGAGGACACCCCCCCTCCACCACCACCACCACCACCTCCTCTCTCTCCCTCTCCTCCACATATCCATCGCTGCCATGACAGGCGGAGGTCTCCTCCGGAGCTCGGCTCGGTCGCTCGGAGAGCAGGCGGATTGACTCGGGGGACGGTGGGGCCTCGCGTCCGCGGATGTCATTCCGTCTGTGGATCCTGTAAAAAGAAAAAGAAAAAGAAAAAAAAAAAACACCTTTCCGCGCAAACACACGGCGGACGTCGCTCGGGAGCCTGGGGGTGGGGGGTGGGGAGAGGAGCGCTGAGAGGGGGCTGGGGGGCAGGTGGGGGGGGGGAGGGGGTAGAGAGAGAGAGAGAGAGAAAGAGAAGGAAAACATGTCGTCTCGATCTGCGTTGCAGTCTGGGAACGACAGGAGCGCTGGAGAACATGTAAGTGGAGCCGCTGTTTGTGCTTGTGTGCATGCAGAGGGATGGGATGGGATAAGGTGGTGCATCCCCGAGCACAGATCTGCTATGTGTGGCCTTTGGCATTCTGGGCTTTTTTTTTTTGCTTTTTTTTTTTCCCCATGCGCATGGGGGGAGGGTGGGATGAAGAGGAGGAGGAGGGGAGCATGCACGGTGCTGTTTCTTCTCGTTCTGTGCAGATCAAGCTGCCCAGGATGTGAGGCCACCGTGCTGCTCTTTGGGAAAGTGCTAACCTTGAGTGTGTGCGTGTGTGTGCGTGTGTGTGGGGGTGTGTGTGTGTGTGTGCAGGGAGACGAGCTGATGTGCAACCCGAGTCGATATCGCTCAGCGAATATGCGCAGAAAGCATGAAAGCCAGCCGTCACATCTCTGTACATATAAACCTCGGTGGAGAGATAGTGATGTCACATTATAACTCCTCTCCTCCGTGTGTGTTTGTGTGTGTGTGTTCTCTCGAAATCGGATGGGTGGGACGAGTGCAGGAGGCCCAGATATAAACGCGTAGAGGATATGCGGGCTTGTTGGTACGAAGTGGAGGGGATTACTGCGTAAAATGATGTGCAGTCCGTCGCTGCGCAGTCCACAAAGCGCCCAGCCCCGCAGCCTGTGGGTGTCAGACAGGCCATACATTCTACAGGGGAACAGAGGAGAGGCCTGCGGGAAAGACACAACACATCTATCAGTCTGTCTGTCTGTCTATCGAGCATTGATCTGTCTCTCATGAGTGCAGATCTTCTGTATAATTAGGTCTTTGTGTCAGATGAGTGCATTGAGCAGATACCACTGGTGCCACGATGGCTCAGGTGAAAAGCCTGACAGGAACTCTGCTGCTCTCCATGTGTGCCCCACACTCCACCTCCCACCCCCCAGCTTCCCAAGCTGTGCTGTAGGTAGGGAGGTGGGAGCAGGACTAGAAGCACCATGTCTGAAGGTGGGGCTGTGGGCTTGTTATTGTTGTGTAACTGCAGCCTCTGGGATCGCATTGTTGGCCTGTTCGGCTACAGACCTCCAAGCTTCCATAAGCCACTCTTTCCTCCTGTTGGGCACTTTGCGCCTGTTCCAGGGGGGATGTTATCCTCTGGCCCCTTTTGGTTCCAGGTGTGCGGCTTTATGTCTGCTGATATAAAGCAGACATTTTCAAATCATTCAGACGTGCTTACTGTGAGATAGTTATTAGTAATCAGTATTTTACCCATGGTAGATTCTTATACAGGAGTGAATTCATCAGCTAATCCTAACCCGTTTGTGTTAGATGGTTGTTTACTTTGTTGCTGTTTGTTCCGCTGGAAATTAGCGTAATTTTGTCTAATTATGTCTATATCAGCATAGACATTGGTATCGGCTGATATTAGTCATTTTTTAACTTATCGGTGATAAATAAAACTGGGAGGATATTAACAATCGTTATTTTTTTCCCCCCCCATCTTGTTGCCGTTATGGAAGGATAGGGAAGGAGGTTGGGCATGTGGAATTTGGCTGGTCATGTGACGATGACCATGCACAGCATTGTGGGGAATTTAACTGAAGCAGTGGTGAAGTCAGCTTATGGTCGTTTCATTCATGTTGTTGAAAAGGTAGCGAAACGTCTACAATAGCAATCAGTCAGAGCAGAAGAAGAAAAGATTTTTTACGCTTGCTCTTTTTGAAAGAATATTTGCCAGACCTGCTCTTCTGATATCTTGGTGAGAAATCATCGCATTTTTTTAAAATTTCTTTACCACTTGAAAGTCAGAATGTCTTGGCTCCATGACCAAAGAAACAAACTGAAATAACCTCTGATGTTAGAATTCAAATTTAGACGGTCAGAGGTCTCTTGGTGGGTTTTATCTGTAATGGGCCAACAAAAACATAATGGCAGCCATCTCTGCAGGTGGAGATACATTTAGAAAGCCTGAGGCTTGTTGCTTATCCACATTTGACGGCAAGTGTTCTCATAATTCATATATATATGTGTGTATATACATATATATGGCGAATCTGCAGCTATGTATTATTTACCCTGGCATCAGAACCAATATGGCTGCCGTGCAAATGGACTTAAACTGTGGTTCTAAACTTTTGGTTCTTCTGACTGTATATTGTTAAATCAGTGACACACATCAGTAAATGTGGTAAAAGGATGAAATTGTGGAGAAATTTATTATTAGCTTGTGCTAACGGTAATAATTAGCCTATCCACAAATGGGTTTCAAAATCCAATATGGCTGCCACATGAGTAGACTTAGTGCAAGCTGTAGTTATAAACTGTTGGCTATTTTGGCTATTTTCAGGCCAGTAAGCATAGTAAAATGGGGAAATTGGGGAGAAAATCATTGTTAGCTTGTGCTAACGGTAGTAGTTAGCCTAATGGTAAAAGTTAACCTGGCCACAGAGCAGTACACCAAGTGAATCTTACATGTTTTCTGTGTTGCAACCACCAGATTAGCCTTTGCCAATGCAGAGCTGGTGATAACTACTTCACACCTCCGATATCCTTTGAACTCGTCCCACATGCATCTCCGTATTAAAAGCAACGTGACTCAATCTTTTTATCATCGGCGTTGCACAGCTACTATTTTAGTCAACAATCAAGAAACAAAAGAACCGCGGAGACCTCGGCGAACACCAGCAACAGCCGCACCTCTCTCCACAGAAACGGTGTGAACAAGGAGCTCAGAAGAAGACCGTTCTGAGCCCAAAAACAGACACGACATCCTCATGTGCTGGACAGCAGCTGTTTACCCAGAGACAAGGGGCATGTAGTCACACGAAGCTCAGTTCAGCTTCACTTGTTTTTGAACATCTGGAGAAATTTAGCCACCAATGTTTACCTCTCACAGCTCTCCCCTATAGCCCTATACAGGCAATTTCAGCTGCTCTTAAGTTGTTGTTTTTTTTCTTTTTCAGGGTGTTCAAACATCTGTAAATCAGTGCAGCTGTCTGGAAAACAGTCTCGTCTTCTTTTCTTGAACCCTGTAATTCTGCCAGCCTGCCCATGGGCCCTCAGCTGTTAGCTTGTCTCTGTGTGCACAAATGGTGTGTGTACGCACATATGCTTTGATAAGTGACTTTCCTCTAAATCAAAATATGCAGAGCGTTTTATGATTCAGCCCTATGTGTTGCTCAGAAACGTAGAAATCCATTTTCTTTACTAGTATTTTCTTTACAGACATTGATAAGTGCTTGACACTTTTCAGTGTGGACTCTGTTACTGAGGGAAGACTAGTTTTAGTTAATCTTTTTCCTTTACTTTCAATTAGAGGGAGCACGAAGATTAAGCAGTAGGACCGTCCATGGATATTTTTAAGTTTTGTCTTTTGACATTTCGAGAATAAAGTCATAATTATTCAAGAGTAGAAATCATTTATTGAGCTAGACTGAAAAGTATAGAAGAAACCAGAGTTCAGAAAATGTCAACATTTCTCCTAATCCTCCTGGTAATTAAAGAAATATTATTATTCTAACAAAATAGGTTTTGTTAATTCAGTTCGGTGCACGTTTAAGGGTACTTTTCACCCCAGAAATGATTTTTGGGGAAAGATTTGAAAGTGCCTGACTCCAAATGATGCTGCCGCAGCTGCTGCTGCAGCGTGCCATGCTGGTGCTGACCCTCTCTCCTCTCCCTGACACTCCCCTCTTTTCTTGCAGCATGTGCCGCTCGGTGCCAGCCGCGCAGACAAGGCCACGAGCCAGTCCAGCCGCTCTCTGGGCGCCCGGTGCAGGAACTCCATCGCCTCCTGCTCAGACGAGCAGCCGCACATCGGCAACTACCGTCTGCTCAAGACCATCGGCAAGGGAAACTTTGCCAAAGTCAAGCTGGCGCGCCACATCCTGACAGGCAGGGAGGTGAGCCATGGGGCAACGGAGACCCCCGGGGGCAGCAGGAAGAGGATGAGTGGGCTGAATATGTTGTTGATGGAAATGTTTCCTGGGCGAGGGAAGGGGGTAACTTCACACTGCTGCTGGGGCTTTTCCTGTTTTCCTGCGGACAATAATTTCAGAGCACTCCTTTTTAATTTTTCTTTTTTACAATGTTGATTAATTACAACCATTCTTGTCAGTGTAACTGATTCAAAAATAACTGATACATTGGTTGTACTTTGCTACATGTCAGGTAGTTATCTTAAAGAGTATTAAATAAAATCTGCATTTTTGAGCTTTACATAATGTTATAATGTTATTCCCTCATTTATGCATGTTTGAGAAATCCTTTAATCTCCCATGGCAACCATTCAGCTGTGCAAAACACCTGGATGGACCTAGCTCCGCCTTAGAGCTGCACTTTCCAAGTTTCTTCCTCACACAGCCGTCCTCAGTTCCTTCAGACTAGCCAGCAGCGATTAGCAGACACCTGTTGGAACTGCACATCTGTTGAGCTGCTTATACAAGCTACTTCTCAGCGCAATGCCAATGAAATTGTTGTTAAAGGGTTAATAGAGGATTAATGTTGTGATGACTTGTTGAAGGCTCAGTTTCAGAAAGAGCAAGAATTTTTAAGAGACATTTTTAAGGTGTTAAATTATGAAGACAAGTTTTCTTTAAGTCATATTTCATATATCATATATACTGCATCTTCATAACAATGGGATTTACCATAGATACTATATTGTGCTACAAAATGGTGATATGTGCCCAGAAAACACATAATGCTGCCCCTTTAATGCAAAATAAATGTAAAAAAAGAGAGAAAAAAGAAAATCTAAGTAATAAAATAAATAATACACAGCTAATACAAGCTGTTATGTAACAGACCAGAGAAAAAGATTTTTAGTTTTACTTTAGATTTCTCTATATTCAACCTTATCAGTGTTTTGTAGACTGCTTATTTTTCTAGTCTCGTATTTTCAGTTCTGTCTTTCAAAAGACATCTGCTTTTTCTCCATGAGTGTTAAAGCAGCTGCCTTGAACTGTGTCAGTCGACCCCAGGTCAGCCTGTATGTTCAGGAATTGGTGATCCGCGTTCGCATGAGTTAACGAATCTTTTTTTGGGGGCTGGGGGGCGGATTTTCTTGGTTTAAATTGTGTTTTCAGGTCAAATTAGAGTCCATCGCGTTTCAGTGGGAAGGATTTGTCCCGAAGTGGAAAACATTCGAGACAGTTGCCAATCTTCTTAGGAGTGAATGTTCCAGCAAATTTACCCAGAAGTCACTCCACTTGACGCTCCAGAGACGCTTTAATCCCCACTTTTCCGTTTCTCAGTTAGCATGTTGTATGTTAAGCAGGAACTTAAGCATTAGGAAAAGAGCATAAAAGAGTTGTTTAGAGGGTAGAAGGTGATTGAATTTTCACTGTAAAAATATTATGGAGACATGAGTTGGTGAACTGTCAGGCATGGTGGTGGGAGGATGATGGTTATGTATTTATTTATATTTTCGTTGAGATATAAACACATTCAGATTAAGAGAACATACACAGAAACAAAATGACATGCGTGAAAAAATATCTCGGCTTCTTGTTTACTGTTCAGGATAACTCTGTTGTGCAAGGATTTGCTCATGTTTCCTCATCAAAACTTCTTCTTCCTCGTCTTTTACAGGTTGCAATAAAAATCATTGACAAAACCCAGTTGAACCCAACCAGTCTGCAAAAGGTGAGTTTTCTTCTCTGTATTCCTGAGTTGCTACTGCAGCGATGTGTGCAGTAGATCGATATGTGATGTCGTGCCTCCACGGTGTGTAACGCTCCAGTCGCTGAAGAGAACGGCTTCCTAGCAGCGTTTCCATTTGCAAACGTGGGCAAAACCTTGTCAATAGCTGCATTTCCATTGACCTTAAAATGGAATTACAAATTGGAATCACAAAAATAGATCTCTTAATGGAAACACGACAATTAAAAAAAAAATAATAATAATTTTTTTTTTTTTTTGTAAAAAGTTTTTGTGCAAGGAAGAGGTGGTTTTTCAGCTCCATCGAAATTAGTGTGTTCAGCAAAACTGCAAATGGATCAACAACCGGATGTTGCTACTGGCAGCAAAGACGAAGAAGACGAAAGGAAATGGAAGAAGGTCTCAGAGTTGTTTTTTGGGGGGGATTTGATTTATTGACTCTCGTTTCATTAGAACTCTTTCTTCCTCAGTTCCCTTTTTGATTAGGCCAGTCTCGTTTTAATTATTGTCAGTCCTTTCTTAGTGACTCTACTTTATTATAGTTAATTATTTCTTACTTGTTGCTCTAGTTTAATTACGTTTCTTATGTCTAGTTATTCTTTAATGTTATTTGATTTCTGTTTTTGGTCAACCCCGGCTCTCTGCATTCCCATGTTTTTTTTCTGTTAGTTTGTTTTATTTATTTATTTTTTAAACTTTTAATTAAAGAAAAGGTTTTTTTTCTCGGATTCACCCAGACTCCAGCTTGGACTTTGCTCCACGACGGCATGCTTTTTTAGTGACTAGTTTCATGACCAAACTTATTCACCTGCGATTTTAATTGCGCTCCACATTTAGTGGAAATATCACAATGGCAAAATGTTCTCTTTTTTACATTAGGAGAAAAGCAACAAAATTTGGCGCGCATTTGTGACGGAGCTACTATTCCGCACAATTTCACAACTTTGGTGGTTTCATTAGATGAGAAACTCAATTAAAATCACATGTGAATAAGTTTGTTCACGTGTTGTCATTAAGAAAGACGGCGCGTCAAGTTGCTCCTATTACTTTCTGTCGTCTTTGTGTGGCAACGTCCAATTATTGATCACCCGTGCGAAAAAAACGTTCCATTTCAGCTTTGTGAAATAAACCACCTGATCCTAGCTCCCAAACGTTTTTAATCAAACAATGAGTTGGGTTTTTTTTCTCCTTTTTTCAAAATCCTTGTGTTTCTATGTGGCAAATTTATTTTCAAAATGTCAAATTGTGATTGGAGAGGGCTGTGAGAGGCTCAGGCTCCTCCTCCACTGTCTCCCCCTGCAGAGAGCAGCAGGAAGGGAGAGCAGCTGATGCCGATGCAGAGGGGGATCAGGGGATGTGATGCTGTGTGGCAGGTGATAGGGCTTGGACGGGAGCAAGAGGAGACCTCTGCTCCACATATCGTCTCTCGTCTCTCTCTTGGCTAATCGCTGCCCTGAGAGAGAGAGAGAGAGAGAGAGAGGGCTGACTCATCTGGGAGACCGTGGTCACCCGGCTCAAGCTCCCCTCTGTTTGTGTGCATGTCTTCCTACCACGTCATCCTCAGATGCGCGCGTTTGCGGGTAACGGCGAAGGACGTGTTGCAGAGGTGTTCGTGTCTGGATCTGTCACTGTTTTGGTGGAAAGGGGAGAAGTGTCGCGACAGGAATGGGGTGACTCAAGCTGCGCCGTTGCAGCCTGACTCACGGAGATGCCGAGCAGGAGAACCTGTGCTGGATGTCCAGACACAGGGAGACCTGTGGACAGGGTTCCTCAAATCTGGAAGGGGCTGGGATTTCATTTCAGTGTTTTATAGTTCTGGATAAGTATGAAACAAAATGAGAGCATGAAAACAAATCTGTTTTATTTATTGCCTATTCTGTTCTCTAAAAGTTGTGTCCTTCCTTCTTAGTGTTTTCATTTTTTTCTTGCGTAGTTTTTCATTCTTTGTGTCTTTCCTCATAATATCCCTTAATTTCTTTACTTCGCCCATCTTTCTTTTCTTTCATTCTGTCTGTCTGTCTCGTGTCCTTCCTGCCTTGAAGGTATTTTCACTTGAAGATGCGTAAGAACACTAAGATATTTACTTCCTATTTCCCAGATGTCTCAGCATCACTTCATGCAGCAGCATGTAACTCAGTTGGGTGAGAGTTGAAGGGGGAATGTAAGAGACTAAGAAAGCAGACGTCCTGCAGAGCTGATTGTGTCTTTGTACGAACGTTTAGCCATAAGGGGCTCCGAAGATTTTTGTCTTTTTCACCTCCTTCCTGCGAAGAAGAATCTTGTGAACTAAAACATTTCCACCTTTAAACATGTCCATGGCCGCTTACAGACCCTGTTAAAATTGCATGTTTCTGAGACTTTAAAGTTTGAGATTATAATTAATCGTTTTCCACGTTTGACGTTACAAAATGTTGGAAGCAACTCAGAGTTTCTGTTTATTGTTCTTAAAAAGCAAAAAGGAGTTCTGTGGATTTTTGGCATTCAGACCAACGCTGGATAGATGTAAACGAAAGCAAAGTAGGGCTTAGTTGTAGTGACCGGGAGGTTTTTAAGAATTGCATCTTTAGTGGAAAAATTAAAACTATGTCTGGGTCATTAGCACATACATTTTGTTTAATTAATTACATGTTTTTAAATGTAATTAGTCACATCCTTTTTAAAAAAAAATGTTGTAGATACAAAAATGTCCAACCGGAACCTTTGTGTCTGTGTTTCTGCTACGCCCGTAAAGCTAACGCACAAGCAACATCAGCAAACAACGAAGCCGCTTCTCTTGGAATTAATCTGTACTTCAAAACCCGATCTGATTGGACGCTGGAAAATACTGCTGTTATGTTCAAGTTGGGCTAAAAGCAGTTAGCCAATCAGTGAAGCTACTCGAGTCTAAAATAGCATGTCAGTGGTAAACGTCATGCTGGAGCAGCACAGTCAACCCCAACGCTAATGTTAGCATCAATAGTCCACATTTATATATATATATATATATATATATATATATTTTTTTTTTTTTTTTTTTTTTTTTTTTTGCAAAAAAGTGTTAATAAAAAGAAGGGGTTCCTTAAAAATTTTTAAAATAAAAGGTTACAGTAGCACTTTGAACTAATCTGATGGTTGAGTAACTTAAATAAGATTAAAAACAATAAATATTTCTGCTGCTGCACTCATAAGTATATTAATTCAAGAACAATCCACATACCTAATTATTAGAATAAAATATCCCACTAGTGGTTATTATCTGATGAATTGTGATCTTTTTTGTACAAAGTTTATCTTGCTTCAACACTGCTGGCCTGTATCCTGAGAGATTTTGCTGAACAACTCAAAAATCTGTGAGAAATTAAATATATGTAGGAAACTGGTTGCATAAAGCAAAATGGTAAAAAAACAAAAAACACAGCCAGGGATTGGACAGTATTTGTCCCATAGTATCTACTAACAGACGTCCTCATACGACCACGTTAATATGTAAACACTGCACAACATATCAAAATTTTAACACAATGGCAATATCACTATAATCAATATCAATCTAGCAAAGAACTGGTTGAACAGCATTCGGTTTATGCTTTTTGTGGCAGTAATTTATTCATTGATGGTCGCAGCAAATGTTTAAGAGGACTGTGAAAGATTTAAAGAAACACAACTTGGATGTTTTGTTGCAAAAGCGTCAGATGTAGAAACAGAAATAGTGTTAGGATGGAAGAGTATGTATCGTTTTCAGCGACTTACCATCTGTTGTTAGTGCTTGCATTGAAGCCAAAGTAAAAAGACACTAATGCTGGTTATTTTTTGTGTCGCAAGTCATTTCTCCACAGGAACGTTACATGTTTCCTAATCTCGTATTTGTATCTCCTCTGATTAGCATGCATGAGGATTTTATGTGAAGATACAGTAAGAAATTGGCTGAGAGTGTTTGTTTTTTTTTTTTTACTTGATGAGTCTTGACTGTTGACAAGCAACATCAAAAATCTCACTTTTTCAGAAAATTTACCTTATTGCGTATCTGGATGAAGCTAAAGGTAACACTCTTTGGTATGGAAGTCACTACTGAGAGAAGAAACCTGGGATAACTGTTTTCAGCCCAGGTGAGGTGCTTGAATAAAGTTGGAGGAAGCACAGGCATGTATTTAAAAGAAAACTATATTTTCTGCACAACGAGACACGTAGGCATTCATTCAGCCTGCAAGAACTGGGACTGTTAAGTTACTTTATTTCATATTTATTTAATCCTTATGTGGCGAATACATCTAGAGGAATCTGTGGAAGTCGTCTTAGAGAAAAAGTGAACTTTTAAGTTGGTTTAAAATGACAGTTTGAAACAATTTTTTCTGTTTTAAAGAAGTAAAATCTAATTTATAGGAGGAGCGCAGAATATAGATTGAAAATATCCACTTTCTGTCCTAACGTAAAACGAAGTATGTGAAGAGTGAAGAATCTGGATTACAAAAAGCTCTTGTATTTACTGCATGTGCTAAACCCTGGATAATACTCTAACTGCACAAGGTCACTGGTATCACAGAAGCTATGAGGAAGAAAAGATTAGTTTTGATTTTAAAAAAAAAGAAAAAAAAAAAAGGCAAAGGCAAAACAAATCTAATCTTTAGCTCTTGGGCTTTGTTTGACCAAATCCACGTAATATTTTTACAATTCTCCAACTAATAAAGTAGAGCTTGATCTTCAGAAAACATTTACATTTCTTTCTTTCCAACGAATTTCATAGTTCAGTCTTCTTCAGCTGGAATCTGTCAGAATTTTATGTTGAATATTAACAGATTAATATTCAAAATTAACTGATTTCCTGTTGAGTTTATTGCTACACTGTCATTAGATTAGTTTTCAGCTGTGTTTCAGTGGACCAGATTAATAATAATAATAATGATAATAATAATAATAGTGGACTTCTTTTCCATGTCTTTAGGCTGGGGAATATTCTTTGGGCCTATCTGGGTGCTAATGTATGTAGAGAGGAGAAAGAAAGAGGGATGTCTGTATCATACGTAGAACAATGAAGAAAGAAGTGAAAATGCAAATGGAGAAAAATGTAATTTAAATCTTGTGAGATTTCCGGGTCGTTCTCCTAAAACCCTGGAGAAAACACACTGGAAATCCAATCAAACCATTTGTTTGCTACAGTTATTTTGTGTTTTTAAGTCAAAAACACACACACACACACACAACGACTCCCTTTTTTAATGCACTTTGTCACCATCTGTTTGATTTGAACTCTGGCCAGGGTTTGCAGGAGGAGCCTCGTCGCCATTACGGGGCCGCGGTTTAATCAGCAGCAACGAGGGTCAAACGTCTCGCTGGAGGAGCCGTCAAAGCCGCGACTCCTGATGGATCCGATCCAGGGCCGCTTCTGAGCAGGGACGGGTCGGGATGAGGGGCTTGAAGTACTACGTATCCCCAGATTCCTCCCCAGCGCAGCTGGGGGAGAGCTTAATACACGGGTCGCTATGGCAACAGTGACATCGGGCTAGCAAAGGGTGCTAGAAGAACTGAATGGAGGAGGAGAAGAGGGGGGGAGTAGAATAGCTTAGCAGGCGTCATTTTCCTCCCTTTTCCCTCCTTGCTATCGCGGATTAGAGCTGTCTGTTTTCAGGCTCTGTGGTCCAGCAAAACATGCAGCTATTTACATAAAAATCAGGGGGAGCCTGCGGTTTTAGCCGCCGCACGTCGCCTCGCGGCAGACCTCCAACAACACGGGAGTAGAAACCGGTCGGGTTCTTGGCCGCACATTCACTCGCACATTTGTGCGTGGGCGTCATGTTGTTGCCTCGTTTAAACGACGAGGAGGACTTGACGATTTCTAAATGTGACGCGGGTTATTTTAGGCGTCGAGTTTGTCTGTCTGCGTGAGCCGGTCGTCCCGAGACGTCGACTGCTCGCGTGTCTGCGCAGAGGAACCGTTGGTGGGATTCATCTCGTTTCGTCCACTTCCTGTCTGGTTTCAAAAGAGATTTAAGACTGAGCAGTTTGTTGAAGCGCAGACAAGATGACTGTGGAGCAAACTGGTTTTTCTTCTGAATGAAATTAGCGTGTTTCACCAAACTACAAAGAAAACACATTTTTTCGCATCACATTATTCATGTAAATAACTACCGGATGTTGCTACTTCTGGAAACGACGATAAAAGACAGGAAGTTGTACGTGGATGAGATGGCTTGACATGTTCTTTAAATGTTGCATCAACTTATTTGTTCTTATTTAATGGAATCGCTGCATTTGCAATTTGTTCGTTTTGTTCTGTTGATAGTGGAATATCAAAGTTTTGCACATTTTTGTGATGGAAAGGCAGCTGATGGTACTGAAAATAGCTCATTTTGACTCTTCACTCAGTAATAGCTTCCACACCAAGGGTTGTTTTCAGTGCTTTGTGCAAGTTAATTCAAAAGCTCTTCCAAGATCAAATTGCTAATTGCACATTAGCTGCCTTTTTAGTCCTTGACTGTTTTATAAAAGATCTCTGCACAGGGAGAAATTACACACCGGAGTGCCAGCAAAATGCAAAATCTCTCATTTATTTACATGAATTAACCCATAAGTATAGTGGTAAAAACATTTGTCCCTTCCTTTCTCAGACGTGGGATCCAGTAAGTAAATCACAAACAGCTTCATAAACGTTCACACACCATCACACGGTAGCCACGTTCTATTGATTTTCTAACATAAAAGAGTTTAGGCTGATCATCTGTGGAATCGAACATGATGTCCGTCTGCAGCTCTACCGTTTTGCTTTGGGCAATTTTATACAAAATTGTAATAAAAAAAAAAATTATTATTTTTGACATGGACAATGAAGGTGTGCGTCACAATGTACTGGCCACTACCCGATTTCTCAAAGCATTTGTTGTTATCAAACCTACTATGGAGTGCGATGTAGTTTGTTGTAAAGACACAGGTGCACGTGTGAGTAGAAGGGGACATGAATGTGATATTGCAAACTGAAGCTGGTTTTTACTCATCTTTTATGAAGGTGTGTGTTTTATGCAGGGTGTGGCATTCACTCTTGTCAAAGTCAACTTCGCTTTGAGAATTGCTCTCCTTGGAACTAACTTCCACGTGAAGTGCCTTGAGATGACTTTTGTTGAGAATTGGAATTCTACATATATAAATTAGAATTATTTAGGTCATTGCTATATAATTATCTTAAACACCAAACGCCGCTGGAGACGGATCAGATCCCAGATGTTTGAAGTGAAGCACCTTTGTGTCTGCTGGATTATAAACTGTACCAATAGACGTACGGTGTGCCTTTGGAGCCATTCAGGCTGAGCTTCACATCCTTACCTCAAGTCATCATTGTAATCATTTATTCCTCTTTTTGTCTTTCAGCTTTTTCGGGAGGTACGAATAATGAAAGGCTTAAATCACCCCAACATAGGTAAGACAACTTCCTCCCATCCATCTCTCGTCCCTTATTGGTTCAATATGTGCAGCTGCTATGCATGTGTGTGACCAGACAGCATTGTTAACATTGTCTAAAATCTATTTTTTTTTTGCTATACAGTGAAGCTGTTTGAGGTGATAGAGACGGAGAAGACCCTTTACCTTATTATGGAGTATGCCAGTGGAGGTGGGTAGTTTGGCCTGGATGGTATTTTTGACATACGATCTGGTCTTCACCCAGTTCTAACGTCGTTTAAAGCTTATCAAACCACAGATTCTCCCAGATTCTTGTTTATTTAATAAAAAAAGATTAAGCTAAATGATATGTTTCAAAGGTTTTGTGAAAAGCTAGATGTGGCCCAAAACCATAATACATAAAAACTGATAGTTTCAAGGATCTTTTAGGTCTTTATGTTTTCGGTGTGTTGCAGTGTGCGTCCTTGAGGACAATAAAGCTGATGGAAGCTGCCTTTTATTAAATATTAATCAAGAAATGAAAGTGAATGAATTCCATTCTGTTTATCTGCCATATTTAATCACGCTGTTAAATGACTTGAATCCCTCTGGCTGTGTTTGCTGACCCGGACGCTCTACCTCTTAGGTGAAGTGTTTGACTACCTCGTGTCACATGGGAGGATGAAGGAGGTCGAAGCCAGAGCCAAATTCCGACAGGTAGGAAAGGTCGTCCTTACCTGGGTTGTAATGGCAGAGGGTTTTTTTAAATTTTGTTTTATTTTATTGTGACTTTTTGTTTGTTTAATTCAGGTAATTTTGATCCGTTTTTAGAGTATGTTTGCTACTTCTCATGAGTTGTTATATATATTGTTTTGTTTTGTTTTTATTGGTTGCAGTAGTAGTTTTCATTTTTCCATGCCTCAATTTTAGGTGCAGAATTCAAAAAGGTCAAACTATTGTAGTGTGACTATGTATATATATCGTTTGGATAATGAATAATCAACTGAAGAAATTATTTTCAAAAAATAATTGTTCTACAACCAACTGTCTGGTGTTTTTGCTGTTGTCATTTTGCAGATTAGTAGATAAGCATGGAGTGCTGAGATTTAAAAAAATATATATATATTCCATATCAGTTCGAAAGTTTTTACTTATTCCAGTTAATAAAAATGTTTTCTCAATTTCAGTTTCCATTATTTTGTTTGTTTTAATCAACTTCAATAGGTTCGGTCCTTACAGTGCAGCTGCCTTTAACTCTTGCTGCTCTGTAGCTCAGCTCCGTCTGTTTTTTTGTTTTCTCTCCCCCTCAGATCGTCTCTGCCGTCCACTACTGCCACACCAAGAACATCGTCCACAGAGATTTGAAGGTGAGGAAGAGCAAATCGTCCAAGATTCGAACGATTTCATTTCCTCTCGGTATTTGGAAGTCAAGCGTGTGGGCGTGATCTTGAGCTGTGTGTCTAAAAACAGCGCTTTAGCATCCTAATTGCAATGCTGAGTAAAGAGGTTGGAGCCAGAGCCTAAACACACTTTGACATACATATAGCATGAGTCATGTCCGGGATGCAACCTTCCCCCCCTCAGCCCACCAATCTGTCCAGTGTGTGTTTGCTCTCCCTCCTTTTTTTTCTTCATTTCTACTTATTTATTCTTATGTCCTCTGTTTCCCATTCCCCTCTTCGCGACCCTGACCCACTACTTCTCTACTCTGATCCATCTTTTCTCCCCGAGTGCGTTGCTGCTGTGTGCATAACGTGTCCCTTTTCTGCACTGCCTTCCGCCTCCTGTCCAACCGTTCCGCTCCCTCTGAATTATCTCAGGCGGAGAACCTTCTGCTGGACGCTGACGCCAACATCAAGATTGCTGATTTCGGCTTCAGCAACGAGTTCACGCTGGGGAACAAGCTGGACACGTTCTGTGGCTCCCCGCCCTACGCCGCACCTGAGCTTTTCCAGGGAAAGAAGTACGACGGGCCTGAGGTGGACGTCTGGAGCCTGGGAGTCATCCTTTACACGCTGGTCAGCGGCTCTCTGCCGTTCGACGGCCAGAATCTAAAGGTGCGTTTTCCCCCGGTGGATTGTAAACATGAGCAGTATTTACTTTTGTGGTTGTCAAACGCTGTAAGAATGCACATGTTCTTCAGCCACAAAAAAAAAAAAAAAGAGGTCGAGCTGTCATAAAAAAAATGTGTTGGAGGTGGATATAAATGTTTTCAATAAATTTTAACATTTTATAGAAAACACATCCACAAAATACAAAATCTATGAGGAGACCTGACAGGAATCCCACCAGTCATGTTTTTATCTTCTTTTTTTTTTTCTCATGCCGAATTAGAAATGGTTGATGGAAATGTCAAAATTCACTAGCTTGAAGTGGCTTTTGACTTTCCCACAACAACAAAAAATAATTAATGCGCTAAAGGGGAGATGGAAACACATTTGCTGAATATGTTCTGATGTAGAGAACGTTCCCAGTCCAAACTGGGAGCTGTTGGGAATGACTGGCAAGAATCACTCTTGTCTTGGCTGGGATGGAAGGGGTGAAATACTCCCACCCTCTGGTGAACATGTGCTTTTCAGAGACACAAAACTCTGGAAAATTTCCAAGTCCGAACCTCCAGCATCGAGGGGAGCACTCTTTCCATTTTTCTTAGACGTGTGCCCAGTGGTCGTCTTTAGTTCACATTCAAAATACCCACTCTGGTCACACCTCAGTGGATTAATCCTGTTCTGAGCAGAGACTCACTAAAATACAGAAATTCATAAAACTTCCATTCTGTTTGTGACGACACCCAAAAAGCATATTTTCAATAGGATCAGCTTTAATTTGGCCAGAATGTATAGCATTCCTGAATACCAAGTCAACTTGTGGAGGAAATTAACGTATCTCAATTACAAATGGTTCACTCAATAAACAAAAGCAGCAAAGATTTATTTTGTTAGTCAATATTTCCATCGCTTGTTTGTGCTGTAACCCAGTTGCTATAGTAACATGACCATTTTAGGGTTTTTCTGTGGGTGTTAAAAAAAGAGGCTCGTTCTGCAGTTCTCGGTAGTCATTGCCATAAATCTCTTAAGTCAGAAATATTCCACAACAAACCAAAAGTTAAAGAGTAACTGTGTGAAACATGTGACACCTGTGGCCATCAGGAGCTGAGAGAGCGTGTGCTGAGGGGAAAGTATCGTGTGCCCTTTTACATGTCAACCGACTGCGAGGGCATCCTTCGCCGATTTCTGGTGCTGAACCCCGCCAAGCGCTGCACGCTCGAGGTAAGAGGAGCGACACGCATGCAAGAGCAGTGGCGGTACAAATGCTTTTCAAAACTGAAGCGTGTCGATGCTTCTGTCCACGCAGCAAGTCATGAAGGACAAATGGATAAATACAGGGTACGAGGGGGACGACCTGAAGCCCCACATAGAGCCCGTGGAGGACTACAGCGACCCGACTCGCATAGGTCAGTCAGCTCGGTTTATCTCACCCGCCTGATTGTTGTCACGGTGATCTCCTCTCTAATCTGTTGGCTTTGCTTGCTTGTGTGTGTGGCTCAGAGGTGATGGTTGGGATGGGCTTCACCCCTGAAGAAATCAAGGACGCTCTCCTGAACCAGAAATACAACGAGGTCACCGCCACCTACCTGCTGCTGGGTCGAAAAGGCGACGTGAGTCGGCTGTTTGCTTCCTGCCTCTTTTTACTGATCACACCACAGAACGTCCCCGGAAGGACTTGCTACAAAATGTAGGAAATAAAACAAGGGATGCACCGATTTAAGAATTTGGGCCGATATTAATATGAAATATTACTTTTGTTGTTTTGGCCGATACCTAATGTGTAACAGTATTATATACATTATGTATAATACTTCTCCATCGCCTCTTCAGTTAAACTATCACTGTCACATGACCAGCCTCACCCAAACAAACAGCAACAAGACGGAAAAAGATAGAGTGTTAATATCAGTCCAGTTTTATTTATTATATTTTATTGTAAGTAATAAGCTGAATGTGTGGCCGTTTTGTAGATTCTGAACAGCTTCTTCACTCTGCTTCCTCTCATTAGCTAACAGTGAAACTTCTTCCTGCAATAACAACATCTACACCAAAGAGTGTTGCAGTCACTAATCTGAAAAAAGATTGACTTTATTTTTTTAGTTTTCAACCAGTCAGTCCCCAACTGAGTTTTTGCTTCAAAAAGGGCCCATCGGGTCAGAAATTGATGAATACTCATTCTGAAAACTGTTTTCGTAGGCCATCTTAAATTTCTAATCTGGCCAAATACCAAATATTTTCTAAAAAACTAGCACCGTGTATTGATTTATTTATTTTGCTGATATCTGTTTTAAAAATATGAGCGTTCATAATGACTTGTTTTCCTTGCTATTAACATTTTTGTTTGTTTTTACTGTACCTGTAATCAAAATACATTAGAAGAAAAAAAACGAAAGTGCAACTTAGCTTGCTGGGTTGTTAAACCAAGCATTGATTTTATTTTAGCTACACTGTATAATTAAGTGGAGAATTCCTTCTGTGAACGCATTAATTATTCATCTGCAGCAGAAGCGGCACCCTGTTGTGTGTATGTGAAAGAGGGGAGTCACTGCACTAAATGAAGGTCTACAAAAAGATTCTATTATTGTACTGAAGCTGCAACAAAATGAGAACAGGAGGGATATTTTTTAACTATTTTTATCGTATTTTGCTGTGGAATCGCTGTGGGTGCTTTCTGGAGCCGACTTTGGCTCAACGTTTTCTGACCGTCTGCAAACAATTTTCAATTTAAGTGTATTCAGCAACATCCAGAGGTTTGAATTCCCAACTTGAATGTAATCTATCTCCATCCACCTGTCTTCCTGTTTCCTGTTATGGCTCCTGGTAAAAACCAGACCCTTATTCTGCACTTTGCTTTGTGCAGAGGGTCTGGACCATCGGGTTCTGAGAAATGGCTGCTTGTTTTAGGAAGGTTGAAGTTTTAAATGATTGGGCCGGATTTTAACCGATCGATAACAGTTGACCTGACGTATGTAATGCACCGGCTCTACCAGGAGGGAAGCTACTTTTCTTCTTTTTGTTCTGTTTTTATTTATAGTCTAAAAACTGCTTTAGTGATGTATTAACTATGTGCGGACCGACGTAAGAACAGTGGTGGCATCGGCGCAGCTAGTTGTGGATCCTAAATACCGGTAGACTAATGAACTAACTGTTGTTCCCTCTGTCTGGATGTTCGCCTCTCTGTCTTCAACTGGGCGTCACAGGAAAGCAGTGATGCTCGCAGTGCTAGTACACTGTCTCTGGCGAGGGTCCGACCCAGCCCCATCACCAACGGGACGAACAAGCACTCCTCAGCCACTGGCTCCTCTTCATCCTCCACCTCCTCCTCCCACAGCAAGTCGCAGCGCAGTGCCTCCACCTACCACCGACAACGGCGACACAGCGACTTCTGTGAGTCTCTTCTCCGCTGTAGTTTCATCCTGAGGCTTAAACGTGCTATGATTTCATATTCTAACCAATCGCTTTAAACGACAGCAGCCAGTGTCGTTTAAGGTTATCTTCTGTGTTACAAATTCAATCTTCAGCACACCACACGCACATTTGCAAACATTCACATTATTCGGGATCCGTCACATCGCCGTGTCCACAGAATATTTCTTATGTGAGTCTCTGTGTGTCTGTGCTCTGCTGTCCTCCACAACAAAGGCGGGCCTTCCATGCCCGTCATGCACCCCAAGCGGAGCCCGACCAGCACCGGGGACCGGGAGCTGCGGGAAGGCCGGATGCCTTCGCGTAAAGCCAGCTGCAGTGTAATGGGGAGCCACAGCCTTCCTCCCTCCAGCCCGATGGTCAGCAGTGCCAACAACCCCAATAAGTCTGAAATCCCAGACCGCCGCAAAGACATGACTGCCACCACGGTCAGTGAGCCAGTCGTCAACACAAGGAGAGGCCGGGCACTGCTTTGGTTGGTCAGATATGCTGTCCCCCACTTTCTCCACCAATCTGGAAATCGGTGTATCAATGTGTGTGTGTGTGTGTAGTTGTATTCGATACACTCTACGGGCGACATTAGCAGAATATTGACAAAGTTTTGTACACATTTTTAATGGGAAGGCAGCCAGTGAGACCAGTCATTCATGTAAAGAATATTTGTTCAACAACAGACACATATGATGGTCTAATCCAATCAGAGATACTGAAGGGTGGATGTTGCGTGTATGAGGGGAAAATATGGAAAAGTTCAAGCCTGAACCTCACGGGTTATGTAAACTATGGATGTTGCAGATGTAGGTCCAGGAGTCTTTGTGTCTTTATGATTTTTTTTATGTAGCATGTGGGAGGAGCCACAGTCATGGCTGCAGGTTATTGTTGTTGTCTCTTGTGCAACACAGTTCTCTCCCCGACAGCTGAAGATTGGATCGTGGCCGTAGTTTTGGGATTTTGTAGTAGTCGTACAGCTTTTAGCATCCGAGGAATCGTAACGTCAGCCTCTTGAACTGTTCATCTCTGTGTAGAATAACATCCCGGGAAGCACCATGACACGCCGGAATACATACGTGTGCACAGACCGCTCCGGTGCTGACAGGCACTCTCTTCTGCAGAATGGCAAAGAAAACAGGTAAGGAGGACGGAGCCCCATCTGCTACTGTAAAAAAACACAAAAACTGGAAAGTTAGAAATATATGTTGACTGTAAATGATACTCTATCTTGTTTCTGTCAAATATAAAAATGTAAAATATGTAAGTTGAACTACGTTTAAATAGCGTATTAGAATATAATGTTAATTGAGCACAATACAATCTTGTTTAGGAATCATATCAAGAGAAGCATGTGGATATAGTGGCGAGTTATTTGTCTGAGTCTGTGATGCACGGGATCCTAAATCTCCCATCTATGCGCAAACATAAATACAGGGTATTTATAAATAATAATTTTTAGTCATACTAAACTTGTTTTTGTGTGGATGAATGGCCAAATTGCTTAAAAATGTATTTGTTTTCCCAGCTATTTGGCTGTGTGTGGACCAAACCTCAATGTCCAGTGTGGAATAGAGAAATATGAAAATAAAATGGACTCTGCCACACCAATCCATGGGTGATGTGACACAGTTTCTTCTTCTTCTTCTTCCCTTCAGCTCTCTGGGCCACCGCATGCCCACAGCGTCCCCCTCCACGCTCAGCATGGCCGGAGCCGGCGCGGCTTCCTCCTCTTCCTCATCAGACAGATGCCGCCTGACACGAGGCTCCACAATCCGCAGCACCTTCCACGGGGGTCAGCTGAGGGATCGCGGTCCACCGGTCTACTCTGCCCCGCCCACATCGCCCACCCTGTCCCACCACGATGCCAGCCCGCTGCCCCATGCACGCACCAGGGCAACCTCCAACCTCTTCACCAAGCTGACCTCCAAACTCACTCGCAGGTGAATATGTACTGCATAACACGTAGCTCAGAGGGGGAACTTCTGCTCTCTTGAATACTAATGGGAAGAGTTTATGACGTTGCTGCTTTCATATGAGGTGAGATAGAGCCAAAACCGTTGTCTTCTTTTACATCCTGACTAGCTGACTTTGCGCTTCTTCATGAAACAGTTTCCGCAGTTTGACAGAAAACCAAATTGATCACCAGAACCGTCTAACAATGGGTTCTCTTCAGCTCGCCTTAGATCCTGTTCCTGTTCCTCCAAGAGCTTTACATTTTTTACTTCAGCACGTAAACCGCTCCAATAGCAGCAGGCAAACTAAAGTGCAGGGCATTCTGGGTAAATAGAACCTCCTGCTAGCAGGAGAAATGGCTCGTGGCCTTTTGTCAAGAACAAAAGAGAAATCCTACAACTCTTAAAATTTGATGCCACTTTATTTTTGTTTACGTTAAGAAGGAAGTTGTGCTCCGTGTCTTCTTCAGAGGTTTTTGTGTTCAATAGTTCTTGGTACAGCACCACCACAGTTGAGGGAGGAGACAGCTCTTTCAAACGGGTTTGGTTTGTTTGACAGTGCAGAGTGAAAGCGAACAAATGTTGCAGTTTTAGTTCCCAGCCAAGTGGAATCTGGTGGGAAGAGACCCGAATAAAATGCCTATAAAACTCATAAACGCTTGTGGCATTCAAGGGATTTTTTGACTTTATACAGCACTACACTTCGTTGTTGCAGATAGATTAAAATCTGGACCAGGGGAACAGAAATGTTGGATATTATCTTACAGCGTTGACTTCCTGAAACCTTTCCTTTCAGCTTGAACGCAGTCTGAGAATGGCTTCATGTTTATACAAACATTTGATCCACTCTGGCCTTTTGGCAAGCCCTCCTGTGGCTGTGGATTATCCAGCGCTCCCCTCTCCCTCCTGGTCGTCATAATCACACATGTCTAATCTTATCAAACCTCAGCTTTACCCCTGCCAATCAGCTCCTGTGCTGCGCTCTTTTTCGCCACTTGCTCGCCTGTGACTCAGATACGCTCTCTTCTAAGCCCCTCCCCCAATCCCTGCTCTTAACCCTCTTTTTTTTTCTCCATCTTTATCTTCTTCTGCTTCCTCCCCCCCACCCCGTTCTGGCATCAGGGTCAACCTTGACCCGTCCAAGCGCCAGGGCTCAAACAAATCAGTCTCGGGTTGTACTCTTCCACAAGGATCAAAAACAGTTAGTAAGTTCCCATGTCTCTCGCTTCTTTCTTGTCTGCCTGTGCTGCCCCCATCTGTTCAGCTTCTCTCACTGGACTATACTCAGTTCTTTCCGCCAGTGCCTGACTTCACGTGCTGCTTATCGTGTGCATGGCTTGTGAATATTTTCTTCTTTCTGTTTCTAGGTGCCCGCTCGATTTTCTTTTTTTTATTTATTGTTTTTTTTTTTTTAGCATGAGTTCAGACAGTGATTATTTTTTCTTTCGTGGTCCAACCGGTTTTAGATTGTCATCTCATGCATCGACCACAGCGTTGTTGTATTATGATTTCATTTTGTGGAACAAAATGATCGATATGTATAAGTTGCACAGACGTAACGTAAATTGCTGAGTTCGTATCTGCATGCTGTATGAAGTGTGACTTCCACAGTGAAGGTACATGTTTCTGTAGGACAAGTATAGATGGTCTTTACGTCACTCATTTGTTTTGAAGCTCATTTGGTTTCACTGTATCCATTGCTGAATGCCGTCTCATCTGACAACTGAGGATTATTTAAAAGGCTTATTGTTCTCTGGTGGATTTAGTTCTTAACTCTGTCTGTCTGCCCTTCAGGGTCACAAATGAATCTGAGGGAATCAGGAGATTTGCGGTCACAAGGTGAGCTCAGTCTGCTTTGAGACGCGATACTTGGAACAAAAATTATACACGTTTATGGTTGGTTCATTGTGTCTTTGTTCTAAATTTGCCTTTTGTATAAATATTACACTTTTTAAAAGTGTGCTTTTTTTTTCCTTGTACAGAAAATGCATCTGTGGTTTTTGCACTTATTGTTGTACAGCATGGTTACATCAAAGACAATATCGTCCAAACTTCCTCGCTTGTTTGTGCAAAATTTAGTCGCATTAATCCTATCACTGGAACTGTCCTCCCCTAGTTGCCATCTACCTGGGTATCAAAAAACGTCCGAGCCCCGGGCCGTCGGACGTGGCTGGAATCTGAGAGGCGGTGGGCGGCGGGACCCTGCGGAGGTGGTACTGGCTCTGCGGGAGGCAGCGCTCGGATGTGGCTGCCAGGTCCACCATTCCGGCCCCTTTCTGCTCTCCTGCACCCACGGCGTGGCAGGGGGCCGCGTGGCTTTTGAGGCGGAGGTGTGCCATCTATCCACGGGCACCTCCGAGACTTCTAACGGGGTACGCTACACGCGACTCTGGGGGGCTCCGCTAGCGTTTCGGGACATCGCTACCCAAATCTCGAAGGACCTTGAACTTTGAGCCAGAGGGAGTGTTTGCACCGAGAGTGTGTTTTTGTGCGTTTATGTGTGTGCGCCAAGTGAATTGTAGTAGGGGCATGAAGGGGGTGGGGGGGCAGAGATGGGGGCAAGGGGCTGGACCCTTTCAGGAATACCCCCTCTGCACACACACATAGACTCGCGCACACCTGAGCAGTAAGGTAACGCTGACCGAAGCACCCCAACGTCCACCCAATCACCGCACCCGGCTCAGCCAGCTTCTTCACTGAGCTACTGCAACCCCTGGATCTGGATCAGATGGAATCTAGTTGAATATTTTTTATTGCTACTCTTAGCCATAATGACTCTTTATTTTGTTATGCTCTGATCCTTGTTTTTACCCACTGTCACTCTCATCTCCACAGAAAGAAACATCCCTATGCTATCAGACTTCACTGACCACCAAGTCCTTTTTTAAGCTCTTTTTATATGACAGTCACACGTACTGTTTCATTCTATTTTCCCCCTTTTGATCACTTACGGACAGTCACATACATGATAACATGTCCAACTCCGTGATCAAATGGGCAAAGGCGAAGGGTTGCATTGCATTGACTCATGGGCACAGTCTGACAATGACTACGTCAGATTAAGGTCACTGGGAGTTGATGTGTCTGTCACAGCCAATCAGAGGCTAATGAGGAGTAACAATAGCCAATCAGTGAGGTATTCTAAGTCCAAAAAGCCAATGAGATTTCCAAGTTCATGAACTTGTGGAGCAAAGCTTTCCAGTTGGCATTGTTTGGTCTGAGACTCTCACAACGTAGTAACTTTTTGTAATCGTCACTGTAATACTGCTGACTTAAAACAAAAATCCATAACATGGTCGAATTACTTTTGTAATAAAAAATAAATAAACATCAATACTTTCTTCACAACTGGAAATTAACAAAGGAAAGAAATTATTTTTGGTCATATTGATTCCCATGCAGTTCCCACAAAAACTGCGAGCAAAATGCTTTTGTTTTATTGAGCGACAGTATTAACACAAAAATGTATTAGCCCAATATAATTGATTTAAAAAAGATAAGTAATATTATCAGTGCTGTAAAATAATATCAAAATGGTATATTACTATTATAGCTACAATAACATTTAGTTCCCTTCCCTGACATGGAAAGTGTTAGTGTTAACTCATTGTTGCAAAAACTGTGCTAAACTATTTCATGCACTTAAGAAACTAATAAAAATTAAAATATTCCAGCCACAAGAGTCATAAAATATAAAGTTAATGTCAAACCATAGTGAGCCAGAAGGCTGTACTAAAAGATTATGTAAACGTATAAAATTGTGTCATGCCTAAGCTGAAATATGAAATAGCCTTCTTCTGCTTAGTAGTACTTCATAAGTAAACAATACATCCAAGTCGAACGATCTGTGAGCAGCTCATTAATTAGCCTCAGTAGCAATGTGCCAGGAGGCTTTTCTCGTACTGACAGGCAAGGTAACTCACAGCTACATCTGTTTGCAAACACAGCTACCTTGTTAGAACCAATCATTGAGTGGAAATGTCTTTCTTTGAGCAATGACAATAAAGTAAGTCTTAAGTCTTTCAACACAAGCTTTATGCTTGTTGACAAGAATTCCCTTCCTTTAGCCAGCTAGCTAGCAGGACCCAGCAACAGCTTGGGAAGCGCCACTCGGTGCTGCACAAGAACATTCCAGTCGCTCCGGGACTCTTTCTGGAATCCTCATGGAATTACATGAAACTGAATCACAAAAGACTACGATGCAAAACGTTTGAAGTTAAACATTATTGTGCCTAGAGATGAGGTTTTCTCCCCCCCTTTTCAACTTTACTCAATTAAAAATCATGATTTGTAGCTTGTTCTTAAACAGAATTTGTTTGCTTAAATGTCGGTGTTTTATGAAATTGTGGGAACAGACAAATCTAGTTTTAGGGTTATGAATACAGACACTATCCATTTGCTCAAAATCCTTAGGTAACAGAATAACATTTTACCTGTTTGAATACCGAAAGAATGACAGATTCTGAATACATTTGAAATTAGTTTCTGTTGTAGCGTGAACGCTCTCCATTATAAATAGGTTGAAGAACTCTGTCATCCAGGGGCAGATGAGAGTAGTATTTGATCAGGCTGCCTCTATTTGAAGGTCTTCCAGTAACATCCCACTGGGAGGAGACCCAGAAAGAACCGGAGAGATTGTGTTTCCCTTCTGACCCGGGGATTCCCCAGAATGAGCTGATGAGTGTCTCTGGTGAGCGGGGTGTCTGGGATTCCCCTCCAGATCTGTTACTCCCACGGTCCGATGTCAGATACGAGGGAGACAATGTTTGGTTCGCATTGATGTTTGGAGTCTTTCAACCAGATCCACATCACCAACTTTCCCCTTTAAAGCAGTATTTCAATGCTCCACAGAATAACAAGCAACACTGCAACTCAAGGGTACTATCAATGCAATGCAACTCTTGTGATGACTCTATTCTGTGCCATGTGATCTCACCTTGCTCATCATCTCTTGTTGGTGGGAAACACCAAAACATGGATCAGCCAAGCAGCAACACCTCTCATTCCACCTCACCCTTACATGCTGAGGTCATGTACTCTCCCAAATGTGCACCTCTTTACTCCTGTAGCCCCGTATAAGAACTGCTCACTCCATTATTGGTGACTGCGGATATCAGGGGAGAGTTCTGTACCTGGACAGGCACAATGGAGGCAATGTGGATACTGTTTTCTTCTTGTTAGTCCAGTTGCCTTTAAAGTGAACACCCCCCAGCGCCTTCATACAGTACTTATTTAATGTAAAAAAAAAAAAAGAAAAAAAAACTGAGAAAGCTTTCTATGCTCCCTCCCTGTTTTTAGTGAACAATGTACTGTGATATTTGCGTAGACTACAGAGGTCATATTGTTTGGCTGCTGATTTACTGTTAAAACTTTCTCTCAGTTGTGGTTTTACTCATGGTAACCCAAACTAACTAACCCCATCCCACCTCCACCCCCACATGTTCACACCCATCAGGACTTCACCAACTTCCTCGACTTAAACTCATCGGTCCTTCATACACACCAAGAACTTTTTTGTATGAGTCCCAGTGAGTGTTTTGGCTTCATCCCCCCCCCCCCCCTCTCCACCCTGTTTTTAACAGGGAAACAATCAGCCGTATTTCACTCTGTCATGTCGTGTGGAATCTTCTCGGTCCTGTTTGGTGTGTGCCGCTTCTGGGAGTCCAACAGGGGATCCGCTGTCCCCCCACCCCTCAGGTTGAGAAGCACGCACCAACATGGACGCCAGGAGTCTGTCCTTATCCTCTCCCTGGACGGTTTTCATTGTGGTGTATATTAGCATTAGGTAATATAGACCTCAATGCCCTTTGCTTTGACTTGAATCAGCTCCCTCCGGTGTACCTGTTTAGGTCATGCCCAGTACTAGTCACTGGAGGGCGCCAATGTCTTAAATGTGAAACACTTCAATTTGTGGATATTTGCACAGGTACTTTATTTATTTTTTAGAATAATATCATTAAAAAAAACAGGATTTATATCAGTCAGTTGATGGCTGTATATAAAGTATATGAATATAGTATATATCTTAGAGCTCAAGGTTTATTTATAGTTAGAACAAGGGAAGTAATTCTAGATTAAAACTGTTTCTGTCAGTGATATGGGGGAGCAAAACCAACCTGCAATCCTGCATGACTTCAGAGTTTGGATTATGATGGGGGAAAAATGAACTATGATGCACATCTTGGATTGGAGGCTTTATGAAACGCAGACACCATCAGTTTGTACAAGCTAATTATTCAATGAAGCTCCAGCCCCCCCCCCTTAAACGTACCCCCTTTTGACAGAAACAAACAGAAGGGCTCCAGTGAGATACAGTGACTTTCTTCCACCTCGTTGTTTGACGATAGAGATTTAACTTGAATTCACACAAATCCTGCTAATGCCATGACACGGTTAAAAATCCCAGAGTTGCAAGCAAGCCATAGAAAAGCTATACTACTGGTGTGTGATCTTAAATGTGTGTGGGGAAAAAAAAGATTATACCTTCGAGTCACACAACTCACTGTTATTGTTTAAGATGGGGTGACATTGTCTTGAAGTGTGAAGAATTACTGTGAAGACTTTTTAAAGGAGTATTTTATTGGTGGGAGTTCTGAGGAAGAGAGTCCGGTCTGGTTGTTGGGAACAGAACAGTATTACAAGCCCAGTTGGCTCAGTATTTTACACCAACTTCATTTCTAGAAGAATTTTCAGAACAGCTGATGTTATATGCAAAACAAACGTAGGAATAGTCACAGTCTGACTCTGTTCTGCTGTTAAATTTCTTCCCACAGAAGCAAAATTGTAAATCGAGACTGGGTGGTTGTTGTATCTGAAGAGAACGTGGAGCTGAAGTTGAATAAAATTCACCGATGTTGGCATTATTGTCATTTTGTTTTTGTGTCTTGTGTCTGATGTGAGTATTTTCCCTGGTTTTGGATCGTTTGTTCCTTTCCTACCCCCATAGCCGACCACTGGCTCCCATTTGGTCATTACACCACAGAATCAGGATTCCCACACAATCTGGAAAAGCCTGACCTGAAATTTGATTCTTAGCAGTTTCTAGGTCAGAATAAATGTGGAAAAAGAAAGTACTTCCTTTCATCTGCCTTCCCTTAATTTCTTTATATTTGCATTGTGTCCTTTGTTCTTTTCTTGTCCTGTTTCTTCTTTCCCTCTGTGTGCATTTCCTTTCTTCTGTCCTGTCATCTTTTTGTCCCTTCTCTTATCTCTGTCATCATAATGTATTACTTCCATTCCTTTTTTGTCTCTTTTCCTTCTGTGTTTTTCCTTTATTTGTTCTTTGTGTTAATTCTTCCATTTGTCTGCAATCGTTTCCTTCCTTTCACCATTATGTTGTTTCTTCCCTTCGTATCATCTATTCTTTCCTTGTCATCGATACCTTACTTTATTCCTTTCTTTCTATATTTGCTTCCTAGTGTTTGTTGTCTTTATTTCTGTCTGTCCTTATCTGTCAGGGAAACGTAAAAGCAATCAATTTAAGGTAACCTTAAGTGTTTTGCATTTTAAAGTTAACGTAAAGTGCTGAGAAGCTTTTACATTAAAAACATGTAGGAATCCTGGAAACATACCTATGAAATCAGAAGTTTTGTGGTGATAACGATGATCTAATTTTGAGGTAATAAAATGATCCAAAATGTACCAAAACATGCAACAGATTCCATGACTTACACGAAACAAGCTAAACCGGATAAGCAAGATGTAAAAAAAAAAAAAAAAAGTTCCTTTGTTACTTCACCAAGCTTGTGTATGAAAAGTCGGTTGCATTAATTGCATGCTAAGTAAAGCATGTAATTAATGGATCATTGCTGAGTTTTACAGATTACCTTAAAAGTCAAAGGCTTGCTAGTAGGATAAATATGTATGTTAAATATTGGCAAAGCAGCAAAGTAACAGCAATGACAGTCACTAAAGCAATTTCCAAACAATGTAAAGTCCCAACATTGTACAGAGGGCAAGAGAAGTCAAACTGTAATGCTAAGAAATGACACAGAAAAGTGCTAAATCTCAGATTCCACAGGTCGGAGTTAGTGTAGAAAATACTTACATTTATGACATTGTTAGAAAATGATGTTAAACAGATATATGGCAACTGGCTTTACAAGCTGTCTCTGTGCTTCCTTACTGTAGCTGACAGTGTCTTTTGAACAAGAGAGACAAAAAGGCATTTGGCTGTAACACACCGTACCTTGTTCAGCACAAGCCAAAAAGCTCAATGTCAAGCAGGGCCATTGTGATGTTTGTGTCAGACAATGAATTCATGTGTCTAATTGAGGATTGGATAGTCAGATTTTAGTCTCTCTGTCCGACGGCTGAAGCTCAACTAAGTCCTAGTCACCTATAGAATAACTATTCCAGTATTGCAGCAAATCAACAGCAGTAAAATCAGTAGTGGGACCTTAAGAGAACTATCCAGATGAACTGAACGAACGCTAGACCGAAATACATCAACAACAATGTCAAAGCCTGAAAAGTGGTTAGGAGAATCAGCTTTTTAGAGTCGGAGGCAGAGCTGCTGAAGTCGGCACTACAAACTTACATATCGTCGCCGTTCTAAAATAATAGCCTCTGTCATTTTTGTGATTCACGTTTGGGCAAAAAAAATGACAATATACTAACCAACCGACGGAAACCAATCAGCAAACAAAAGTACTCTGAACATTTCATAAAGGGGCACTTTTTATTGAACAGGTTTATCAATCATCACTTTTTATTACAAAAAGTAGGTGATGCCACGTCGGCCAGGAGAGCCCGGCTCAGTGGAGGTTGATCCCAGGATGTAACCAATCGTCTGGGGAGAACGTGAAAAAAAAAAGTTCAAAATGATCGAGAAAAGAAAAAAGCTGGAAGGAAGGAAAGAGTTTAGCAGAGGCCAAAGTCTCTAGGAGAGCAGCTGTTCTCTGCACACCCATCAGCTGGCTCGATTGCACATGAATGGTCACAAGAAAACAGGAAGATTGTCCCTCTTTACTTCTGGGCGGGGATCATGCCGTCAATGGCCTCTCCCTTCTCGAGCTTCTTCTCCATCTCAACCATGAGCTTGACGCCGTCAACCACCAGCTGGACCTGCTCCACCTCAGAGGAGCCCAGACGGTCAGCATTGGAGATGTCAAACACGCCACCCACAGATGCAGTGTCCACACCGCCTAAAGGAGGACAGAAAGGAACGAGAGGCTGAAAACCAGATCTCTGGACTCTGTTAGGATCTTACTCCAGTGCTGATCTACAAGTAGTCAAAGTAATGCGGTCTGTTAGTACCTGTGCCACGCTTCTGCAGGCGCAGCCTTGTGAGGATCTCCTCAAATTTAGGATGTGTGCTCAGCTTGGGCAGCTTGACGTGGACGCCGCCGCGCAGGCCGGTACCCAGGTTGGAGGGGCAGGTCAGGATGTAGCCGAGGTGCTCGTTCCACATGAAGCCATGGTTGTGTTTCTTGAAGATCTCCTCAATCTTTTGAATCATGCAAAGATAGTTAGGGCAAAATAATTTATTCGCTTTCAGAAAAAGACATTAAGAAAAAAAAAAAAATCCTGTCATCACCTACCTTCTGCAGGCCAACGCAGAAACGCCTGAAGACCTCCCTCATGTTGCCACCCTTCTGCATGGAGATGACACGCAGGTGATCCTCCTCGTTTACCCAGACCAAGAAGGTCTTGTTGTCATTGTGCCTAAGAGGAGACGGAAATAAAACAACAAAATAAAATGGTAAATGGCTTATACTTGTAAAGCACATTGTCTAGTTGGGAGGACCCCAAAGTGCCTTATACTACATTCAGTCATTGGTAAGCTACTACTGAGGAAGTCTGACAGAGGCAAGGCTGCCACCTGGTGGTGATCAGAGGGCAGGTGATGATTAATAAACCTGCCCTCTGACCACCACCAGCAGGTCAGGTGGGTGAAGTGCCCAAGTAGACAACAAGTAAAACAAACGGAGCAGGGCTTCAAACCAGCAACCCACCGGTTACAGGACCACCTCATCACCCCTATTGAAGAAAAGTATAAATAGTCATGGACGTTTTCGGTGAGTGTTTCGGGTTATTTGGGTACACTCACCAGATGCCTCTGCCGTCGGGCCAGTCGCGGGCCATGCCGGCGCAGGTCAGCAGGGGAGAGACGGGCTTGTCAAACAGGAAGTGATCGCTGATCAGCTGCTCCTGCTCGGCGTCAGTCATGGACTTCAGGGGATAGTACTTTCCCTTGAACTCACCATCCAGGCTGGTGAGAGCTGTAGGGACAGGCAATGTGTCAGGGCAGCTTCAGCAAAGAGAGACTCTGCTAGTTTTTGGTATTGGCAGCTAATTATTCTTAAAAGAACAGAACAATTACATGAACATGTTTCTTCTGAGGTATCTATCTGGGTTCACCATTTGACACAACCCAAACAGTTGTGTTTAGGATTTCTCCTAGTTCTCTCAAACTAATTATAGCTTACCCTCAACAGCCAGCTTCTCAATAGCTCTACGCTCGCCACGGCTGTTGTGGGGGGGCAGGGTGTATCCCTTGATGCTGCGACCAGTACGGACACGGCTGGACAGGACATAGTTGGGGTCCAGGTCATCACCACCCTAGTGAAAAAGTGACAGTTTGTACGGTTATCGCCTATGTAGATCTGTTTTAAGAGTCACTTTGCGATAGAGCGTCAGGTACCTTCAGGTTCTCAAAGTTGAGGTCAGTCTTGTGCTTGTCAGTGGGCTTGTATCCACCATGACGGTCGGAGATGATGGGGTCAAGAAGCTCCTTGAAAATCTCATAGGACTCCTCGTCACCAGCGACGCAGCCAACAGTCATGATGAAGGGGTGACCTGAAGTATAGGAGCAAGTACAGAAGGAGATCAGATTGCAGCAGCTTTGCATGGAACTAGTTCTGTTGAATCTCCACTTTTCTCACCAGGGTTGTCGACACCAGTCTGGATCACATCATCCACAGTGTAACCGCTTGGTGTCTGCTTGTCCCTCAACTTGGCATATATGTCCTTGGTCAGAACCTTGGCCATATGGTTGTTGTGCTTGGACAGGTCTGGGAACTCCTCCTCAACTTTGTAGTTGAGTTTGAAGTTGTTGTGGGTGTTTCCGAAAGGCATGATTGCTTTCTAACACTAGAGAGAGAGGAAAACATTTTCTTCTTTTTTAAATAAATAAATAGAAACACAAACCTTCATCTTGGGTCTATCATATTTGGCTTGATGTAAACGGAATCATAATTTAGGTTTTAGGTATACTCTGGAACAGCTGCAAAATTTAAATGGCGCCTGCTGTGGAATCCTGGTAACATGTGTCACTCAGACTCCGGCTCAGGTGTCACGCTGAAATGGAGGGTGGAGGGAGCGGCGCCTCATCTTTGGGTATTTTTAGCCCGAGTACATCTGACTGTATACCCTTTATGTACTCACGCTACACAGGGAGTACCTTAATTATTTATAGGCAAAAATACAAAGTTTTGAAAGCATATGTCACACCGCTTACACCAGATCAGATGACTGAGACTGTATTACTCACAGTAATGAGCCTAAGATAGAATTTTAACGAGTTAGAGACTCGTTTCTACTCCGAGACCCCGCCCACCAGAAAAATCCCCTAAACTTTGAATTTTACTTCTGATTTCTCTAGCTGTTGTTCACTGCAATACATTTTACTCAATGTAATAACTGTTTAAGTTTAGTTGCTAAAGCTCATAAAACAGCCGCCAAAACAGCTTGCTGGTTTATAGGCTGCTTATTAAACATGCACTTCCCCATTCATTGAGAGAGCACTCTCAATATGACAGAAATACCTGCAGAGTGAAAGACTGCAGAACACCTTTACTAGGACCTAAATGACCTAAAGTATTATCTCAAGCTTTAGTAAACATAGATAAGTGGCAAAATTCAGTAAACTGGAGAACCTCGTACATTATTTTAGGAAGAGATATTCTGCACATCCACAAAGACTAGCTGTAACTTTTACCCTAGCGATGTTTTGTAGCCATCAGGTTTCAAAGTCTTCCTTTGCTGTGGAAATTTTGGTCTGGTATTTCGAGCTACTAAAATGTTTGGCACGCGCAGTAAATATATCTCTACCTTTTCTTGACCTTCTTTAACATCAAAACATTATTGGGTTATATATATACATGTATATTTTTTTTACCTGCGCACAAGACAAGAACAGAGGTAACAGTCCTTGGGATCAGATCCTGTTCACCACAGCCAAAATAGGGGTCACCCAGCTCTGGAGGTCTCTGCTCCCTGTTTATATACCAGGCAGACGTCTGCCATTCGTTTGGCCATTTTAGTGTCTGCTGAGCTTTCATTGGCTGGTTTCTGAACTGATACTGTGAACAGTTTATGTAAGGGGCTCCTTTGCAACGCTGCCATCCAAGAAGGTTACCACAGCTGGCCCTCCTCCCACAAGGACCCATACATAGCCCCAGTAGGATGGGTGAGGGGGCTTTAAGGGTAATGGAGCAATGCAGTTAGAGGTGCAGATGATATGACGGTTGAGGGGCAGAGGGGCGGTCAGCAAGCAAAGACACAAGAAAAAGCTTGTGGTTTGCCAGACGTGCCTGGGAGAACAGGGATCCTTGTGTTAGGTGTGAATATTAGACAGAGTTTGTCTTCTTCTCCCTTGGGCATAGCAGATGCAGAAAGTGATGCTGCCTGGCAACACTGTTTATTTATCAAAGTCTTCTCTGGATTTCAGGGATGATGAGTAGTGAGGGCTTGTCGACAGTATTTGCCAAGTAACAAAACCTTTCTTTGTGACGTGTTTAAGGTGTTTTCTCATGCTTTAGGGCTCAAACAGTAAATGGGTTGAATTTATTATGTTTTCTGGTCATTATGACCACTCAAAGCACTAAACTAGAGCCACATTCACCCAACTGGACTTATGTATCCAGATTGGTAGGCAACTTGGCATTAATTGCTGCTCCCACTGAGCCACAGGTATCAAAGTGATGACTAATGGTCTTAAAAAACACTTTACTCCGTTTCTAAAAAACAGAATTTCCCAGTTCCAAATTAACTGGAATGTCTTCTGAAAGACTGAATTCCAACCTTAAAATTCAAGATGGCTGCGATAAGAGTAAAAACGGTGCAACTGGCAAACATCAAAGTCTATTATCATGCCACAATACATTCAGCTCACTGGAGTGGGATGAGAAACAAAAATCATTTCATTTTGATGATGCAAAATAAATCAATAAAATTAAAGTAAGGGTTTTGCAAACTACAAAGTGTGTTTGTAATCAGTGTTAAGCAATGCATTGCAGAACTAATTCTAATAACAAACTTTTTTCTGGTTGTCTTATTCAAACGTGATCCGAATGCCAGAAAATAATAAACAACGTTTTGTTTGATGTTTTTACAGATGCAACATTGACTTCCACGCTGTTGTGAGTCCCTGTTAGTCGTGGCAGGATCCCTGGACGGGCGAGTTTATCTCCATTGGTCACCAGTCTGTCAAAGAGTCTAATGTACACACACACATAGCTTAGGGCAATTTAAAGAAACAAATTAGCCAAGCAATTTTTTGGACTACAAGAGGAAGCTGACGTATCTGGGCAGACGCCAGATACTTTAGCGTGCAAACATGCAAGCTACATGCCAGAAGACCCCAGGCAGGGATGTGAACCCAGGTCCTTCTTGCTGCAAGTCACCAGTGTTACCAGCTGCACCATCATGCAGCCCTATTGCTTAGACAGTCAAGTAAGCCTGAACTTGCATAAAGTATTTATCAGGGGAAAGCTGTCTTTCTGTGACTGCTTCTCTCAACTTTTTAACTAAAAAAAAGTTGTTGTTTTTTTTAAAACAGGAGATCCTGCAATTCTTTGATCTGCATTTGAGATTAATGCTTGCCAGTTTTAAGTCTACTTTATTCAATAAAAACCTTGACATGAGGATTTATCGTCCTTCTTCATGTTCTAAAGTAAATTTAGGTGCTCACACCAAATTTATCTTCCATAGTAAAAAAAAAAATAGATGAATTTGCTGTTAATGGTTACATTAACCCCTTTCTCTCTCTCTCTCTCTCTCTCTCTCTCTCTCTCACTGTATTCTTTTTTTATATATTAGAAATTAATCTTTTTCAACAACTGATGTAACTGGAACATGTTATAGCTTATAATATGGACTAGTCAATAGCTTGAACTTATCGTTAGGTTTCCCTCAGTTTTGATACTTTTATAGCATAAGATTAGCTAGTTTAGATGTTTTTAGCTTTTCTTTGGTTTTTAGGGGTTTTCAAGACAGTCTTGGTCACACATCCACATGGACAGCTTTCTCATCTCCTTGGGCACGACCAGTGGACGGGGGAGCTGCGGATGGCGTGCGGCGGCCCGTGCATTACCTTCAACTCCCCATTTCAACTGCCCAGTCGACGGACGAGGTGGGGGGAGTTGTCGAGAAAGTTTTGACTCACCTAACCCATAAATGTTCATTAATGCTATGATTAAAATGTAACATATTCTGCAGTAAAGTTGATGAGTTATTTCATTTTTTTAAGCGTTGCAACCTTTATAACAAGAAAACAAAGATAGAGACAATTTCGTGCATCCAGTCCGAATGCTGTTTCGATGAGGGCAAAAGTTCAACTCTGGACCAATCAAATCATTTTATTGAATATACAAGCTTTTATCTGCAAATACACCAAATTTGTTCAAACAGCACTGACCCAAGAAATTTCAGTCTATGATGCGTTTAAATTTAAAGACATAAAGAGCTTATTTGCTGCTCTTCTCATCACGCCACGTCTGATTTTATTTTTTTTTTTTACTTCTTGCTGATGCAAGGAGATAATGATTTCACAAATATCTGCTTCTGTTTTGAAGCGATCAGTCTGCCATATATCTACAATAGTTTCATTTGGGCTTCTTTACATCTTTGCAGATCGTATTGCTCTATGGAAATGTCGTTAGCCAAGGATTTGTTGTCAAATAGAATCTCTAACTGCTGAACCATTAGTTTAGAGTTAAAACTGTGATGATCCCAGGTTCCTTCCTGCAGCTGTGTTTGTGGGATACCCCGGCCCGCTCACAGGCAGCTGCTTGGTTCACACCTGCTACTTCTGCTTCCTCGTGATATTACTGCTCCCGTCTGTGCACGCCCGGCACATTGGGATCACATCCTCCCTGCTAAGCTTACACTTCGTCACAGCCAAAGATCTTGAGACAAAACAGCTCTCACTGTTTCTCCGACGGTATTTTGTCAGCTTCTCTCCTTGTTCCTGCTTTCGGCGCAGGCGGTATCAGGAGGCGCAGCGGACAGGGCCATTTACCCACACACTCCCCATGTAACCTCTTCTCAGGTTACCCAGCTGTCCACTGCCTGTCCTGCACGAAGTCAAAGGTTACCAAGTTAGAGCAGGTTTCTGCAACCACTTCATGTACTAAGCTTCTAATATACAATTAGCCGGGTTTCATTCTAAAGCTTGACATGTTAAGATAAAATAAAAAATAATCTGGCATGTACAAGATTAAATATCTGCATCCCATGTCTTGACTTGACCACAGTCCATCAGACAATGAGGACATCTCTTGTCTTCGGGCCTGTCCTCGTGATCTCATGGGTTTTTTTTGTAAGGTTTAGCTCTGAACTTTAAATCCCTATCAATTTTTGATTTCCTATTCTGAAAGTCTTGGGTCCAAATTGACCTGATTACGTATATCTTCCTCCGTCTCAGCTGAAACCTCAGTTCCATCAGATGAAAAGTAACCACAAACCGCAATGCTGTCACCTTTGTGTTTCATCAAGCTTATTTTTGGCAGTGTTCAAACTTTTGTTAAACTTTTTGGAATGACATAGGTTCTAGGGGTCTTCAACTTCTTGACGCTGTACTTGGAAGGAGCTTGTTTGGAGATTGTCTTTCACCTCTCTGAAGGCTTTAGGCGGAAAAAAACAAATAAGGAAGCATCACGTGAACACTTAAACTTTATTTCTGATGCATCACCTCAGAATCAGTTTGCATGTTTTTATACTTATGCTTTTATCTATTTATTTAAAATATTTTTCTTGAACGCACATAGTAAATGTCACTTTATATGTGGAAAAGCTTAGAAAATCTCAGCATAGTGTAATTTTTACAATATAAAAACCAAAAGCTTCTTTGAAGTGGTTTTGGTTTTGGATCGAAATCTAAGGTGAAAATTCAAAATATTTGGAATAAATGCCATTTAGCTGCAAAACCCTGAAATCATCGTTTTTGTAGTGAGCATGTCAGTCTCTCAAATGTTTTTTTTAAACCCTCTTCTATTTCATTTCGATTAGGAACTGTTCACTTGTCAACCGTTCAGCAGTCAACGGTCTGCTGAAATCCTACATCATTTCAAGTAGAGCGTTGGAACGGTTTAATTCCTTGTTGAGATGTTTTGTTATGGCCATGATTTAATTATCTACTTATATTTAGAAAGACTTGAGTAAAATGAACCAAAATGATGAGCCATCCACCACCGTGCCTAACAGTTATTAATAGTTCTTTGCCCCGACTTCCTGCACCTTAATGCAAAGCATCTTAGCTTTGGTTTTGTCTGTGCAAAATACATCGTTCAAGAAGTCTTTTGCAACCTTCCAAGCCTAAGCCCGAGGAAAAAGGATTTTTCCTCAAGCTTGGGAGTTTCTTTAACTTGGAAAAAATGTTGTTCCAAGATGTGTACCGCAACGGTTAGCATTGTTCAAACTGAGTTTAAAGGTTTGGTTTCTAGGAAGGGGAACCGACACAGGCAGATTTGACACCAACATTTACTTGCAGCAATTGAATAATTCCAGTTTTGGACGGTTATGCAACAAGGTGGTGATACGATCCTTGAAACTTGTACGCTGGAACACCCAACAGGTTACAGAAATACTCACCTAATTACTCATGTTGTACAATACAGCAGCAGGTTTTAAGTGATTTCGATTAACTTACTTAGAGTAAGTTATAGAATTCAAAGCAATGGAAACAGAAAATAGTACTTGAATTTTGGGTTTTTTTTTATTGGCTGCTGCGTTTTTCAGAGAAAGTGAGCAACACTTTAAAACCCTGCAGAAACCCTTTCTTAAAGCACCATGACCCTTTGAAAGGAATCCTGGCCAACTGCCTGATCGGTGTCAGAATAGCTTGGTGTCAAGCTGCAGCTGCACCCCCTGCTACACTTCACTGCTAAGTGAGAACAAATTAGCTCACGTGGTTCAGGAATGGAAGGATTTATGTCATTTCAATGCCTTTGTTAAACATATCAATGCATTTCTTCTGTTTAAAGGGCATTACAGGTGAATTTCACCAAAACATGACAAGCATGGATACATTATGTGCTGGGCATCTACAAAAATGACGTTGGAAGGGGCTATAAATAATGCCTTTATGACAGACTATATTTAAATCTCTCAGTCAGTGCAGCACCTGTCTGAGAGGAACTGGCAGACAGTCTTGCATCAAACAGAGCAACGGGGTAATTCCTGCAGACAGACTTTCTCTTGCATGTGTTCATCGAGGACTAGAAGACATCAAATTGTCTGACTGTTTTAGGCTTTGTCAAAATCATCGAGTGTTTGAAACTAGATTGTAACTGTGTATCCCATGTGTTTGGTTCTGCAGGGTCATCACGGTGCAAAGTCTTCACCCACTAAAACTTAAGTCATGCGTACGCATCATGGTCAGGGGCAACGCTATAATTATACAAGGCTTGCTAGCTCCATGTGCGCCCAGTCGGACAGCGACCCCCACCCAAGCAGGAACCTGATTCAATTTCATCGACTCAGTTTTCTATTCATCTCAGCCTGGGCCTTCGCTCCGGCTTAGCAGGTCGCAAAACTCCGCAAACAAGGTTTTTCTGCAAACGCACTCTCAAATCCAAAGCTGATACACAAACCGTGAATGGGGCGTGTCCTCTACCTCATTCATTCATTCCCACAGCATGAACAAGTTAACCATGCAAGGTTTAGTGCTGACGAGATGGGCTTTACGCTCTCTAACTAATGCATGACGAAATGCTTCATTTTAGCATAGGAAATGTGCATCACTTCATTTGAATGAACAAAACGGTTGACAATTCGTAGGATCTCAGTATGTTATGGTACCATGGACCACAGCAAGTTGTAATCCAATTTTAGAATCAGCTACAACTGAGGTGAAACACAAAGGAATCCGTCTTAAAGTCAGGCTTCTTGACAACACAGTCTCTTAAACCAAATATGGAAACGTGGTGAAGAAGTAGAGTAGAAAAGAAGAAGTTGCATAAAAAGACACAAGCTCAGGTACTTGAAGTGGATGTCATTGAGAAACATGAAAACCCATAGCAACAGTCTAACTCAAGGCCTGAGGAAACATGTTGACTGACATTGTTTTATGCCTTGAACAATGACATTCCCCGTTCTCTGTGGATCTCACAATAAATTAAGAGAAAAAACAATTAGTGTAGTTGCAACAGCCTGCTTGTTCAAATAGAATTTACAAAAAGGTTTGGCATTGCCACATACTAATCACTGATGCTCAGCCCGCAAATGTATGTTTCTTACAAATGTTTCACCATTTGAGGAGAAAGAAAAAGGTCTCCCAACCGTTTGAGGTTCATTACCAGGAAATATTGCAACAAAGAAATATTTAGTTAACTGCTTCTTTCCCCCAGCCTATTTCATTGTGTCACAGATTGTGGAAACTTCCTGAGTGGCAGGTGGTGGGCAGTCTCCTTCTGCAATGCTATACAAATGTCTCCATCTAGTGGTCTGCAGCACACTGCAACAAGCAGGTCTCTATTCCAGCTTTGTCAGAAACAAAGATGAGTGACGTTCTTGCTATTTGACTTTTTTCACTTTTAAGGCCACGTGTTATGTTCTGTTTCTCCGGATCAAAATGAGTTCAAAATGGATTGTAAGTCACAAAATATTTCTACAAACCTTCTTGCACCTTATGACTGTAGACCCTGTACAGACATGGGTCTAACTCTGTCACCACTATCTTAATTCTGGAAACCCTAACCCCTCCTGTCTCCTACAACTGAACAGTATACACATTGAGAAAATCAACATGGACCAAAGGCTTTTCTCAGGACTCTTATAACCCTGGGTGATACTGTGGTGGCAAAGGTTCTGGATGTGGTAAAGGTGAGTAAAGAGAGAGCCAGTAGCACTGATTAGACTGAAACATCATAGACATTATGCTCCAACTGGACTCTTTTCAGGTGTATGACCAATTGCTCCATCCTGAGCTTCTTTGTAATGGTTCAGTGAGTTCAAATGATTCATTTATAGCTTGTTCTTTTATGCTGACATTTGTGTGTGTGGGTGTGTGTGTGTGTGTGTGTGTGTGGGGGTGGGGGGGGGGTGGGCGTGTGTGTGTGTGTGTGTGTGTATGTTTGGACAACTGAGTCCAGCAAGGTAGATCTACAGTTTTTCCCTTCTCAGATCTTCTCATCTGACACCAACAATAGCAACCTATTCTGATGCTCAGTTTGAACTTCAGCAATGTGATTGGCTGAGTCCCTTTTTGCTGGCAAGTAATAAAACAGGTAAACATCCAGTGACACTGACTAGACTTATGTTTGTGTTTATAGATGTGCTGCAGGAATTTACTGTGGTTTCATTTGGCACCTTTTGAATATTAATTTTACTTCAGTGATTCTATTGCTTTGTAAATTTCACTGATAAAACACAAGTTTTTCTATTTATTTTTTTTTGACTATATTTGGTCTTAGAAATATGTACATTTTCAAAAATGAACAACTCTTTTGAGCGGCTCTCTGAAGTGAACGCATCCTTAAGATTCGGTTCCCGTTTAAGACTCGGCAGTTCCATCTCCAGTTAGTTCAGATTTTGCCCTGTGGGTTCTCCCCCTGTCCACGCTGCTGTGGCTTTAAGAGAGTCGGGTTGTCTCTGAAGGCTGCTCTGGCGAAGCGAGGCGTGGCGCTCAGCTGCGGCAGAGCTTCCTGCTCCTGCACCGCGG
>CAEGAD010000320.1:0-14496 GCA_903067055.1 Poeciliopsis paucimaculata
CCCCCCCCCCCCCCCCCCCCCCCCCCCCCCCCCCCCCCCCCCCCCCCCCCCCCCCCCCCCCCCCCGCGCGCGCGGCATGCTGCGGGTCGGTTGTTAGGGTAGTTTTAAGGCAACAGTACCCTCTGTTGGCACAGTAGGGAGGCAGAGCAGACCTAATCAGGAGGTGGTACCTTTAAGAAAAAAACCAAAAACAAAACAACAACAAAAAACAGCTTTTCTCAGTTTAGTATTCAGGCTCGTTAATCTTTTCCACATCTTCTTAACTCAAATTTTATTTGGCATTTTATGTTGATGGATCATCGCGAAGTAGCGCGGAACTGGGGCGTGCGAGGAAAGGAGATGCATCCTTTTGCTTTTTTATTGTATTGTTTCACATAAAAAAATTTAATAAAATGAAAAACTTAGGAATATATATATATATATATATATATATATATTATTATTTTTTTTTCCCCCCCCCAGGTCATTTTATTTTGTTATTCCCACATAAAAAATAACTATCAAACAGACTCATCATGTGTAAATGAAACCCAGAGGTTTATTAGGAGCAGAGCAGATGGAAATTATTGTATTAATAAAAATTAGTACAACACAACTGCAAACACATGGCATTTCAACCATACGAAAAGATTCAAACTCCAGTCTTTGTCCCTGGTTCGATGCACCTGAATCCAATGGCCCTTTAAGTTCCAGAAGTTGCTCTGACCAGATGAGGCCTGCACACATGCAAAACACTATGGATGTTCAGCAGACTAACACTGCACATTACCCTGAAAATACCTTTGGTGAGACATGGCGGTGGCACTGTCATGCTGTGGTGACTGTTGATCGGACTTTAAAATAGACTTTACGGAGCCTGCATTCTTAAGATTTTTAAAAACAGGCGAACATTTCATGTGCAAAGTTGTCAGAAATAGTACAAAACTGCATCTGTAATTGAAGGTGACTCTACGAAATGTTGATTCGTGGGGGGAAAGAGGAGCTAAAAACAAATGCACACCACACTTTTCAAATTTCCCCTCCTGTAAGGTAATAATTACAGCTACATTGTGTTGGTATATCACCTGAAATAATGTTCCTGCATGACAAGATGTGGAAAAGTTGAAGGAGTTTGAATTTTTATTTTATTTTTTGCCACTGTGCAGAACCCAGAGCGGATCAGGTCCACTTAGAGCTGCTTAATGACTAATGGACAATCATTCAGTCACTGAAGGCTTCAAAGTATATATTCACCTAAGAGCCTTTTCAGACACTGTAGACTAGCTTTTTCTCTCTCTCTCTCTGAACCTTACAATGCAATTCAAACTTGTGCTTAAGCTGTAATTTGGTTGAAATACAATTTCTGAACAAAAAAAACAAAACAAAACAAAAAAATGTGAAAGCCTCTCATGGCCGTTTAAAGTTGACAATACATTTTTTCCTTAATCGTCGGAAAGAAGTGTGCAGCCATGGTGATTCACTGTGGGTTTTTTTTTTTTTTTTTTTTTTTTACGTCGCGGCCATTAATAAAACATGGCGGGCAATTTTAAGAGCATTAGACCCTTGATTGCTTCGGGGCTGGCCTGTGGGACTTTCAGGACAGTAATTATTTATATAAATGAAATGTCATCTCGGCTCTGGCTCAAGCAGATGTAACCTCGGCAGATCAGATGCCACGCGCGGAAACACAACGGCGACCACAGTCGGGGTTTCACAGGGCCGCGAGCGCGTGGCCCCAAAATTCAGACGCGACACTACGTGAGGTGCAACAAAGGGGGCAGCAGAGTAACGAGTAGTGGAGAAAACGAGCTGTAGACACGAAGGAAGACATTACCCAGAGTTCACACGCTCTCCCTTACCACGTCTTCTCGCCCGTGGGTTTCTCAATAATACATCAGTGCTGCCATTATAGCTTGTATCTGCAGGCTCGGGGCACAGGCAGTTTAGCCTGGGTCGCAGAGGGCCGCGAAAGAGGACACGGGAAAGGTTTTAAGTCCAAAGTGTTGCCTCCGAGGAGACGCGCGGCCGCCGTGGCAAGTGTCACCGTTCAGTACGAGTTAACCTCAACACGCCGCGGAGCCAACAGCCAAATGGAAACTGTTGTCCGACGAAGAAGAAGAAGAAGAAGAGGCGAGGACTTCCGTTCAGCTTTCCGGCACACAAGACGATTTCAGGCACTAATTATTCATGTTGGAGTGCATGAAACGAGTTCGGGGACGTGCTCATATCCGGTTTTGATTCTGGGTCACTATCCTTTCCATTTTTTATGTCGCTCCAAAATAAAAAACGAAACATTAAAAAAAGCGAGACATTCGTATTGGGGGGCGGGAGGGCGTCTAAAAATAGACAGACTGTATGCAGTGCTGTAGATAAGCGTTTTAGGTTGTTTTTTTTATTAAATATCAGACAAAGGTAACCTCTGTAGATACAAAACGTAGTTTTCAAAAGGTTGATTTCATTTATTAACAGGCAAGCCAATCAAACATAAAAAAGTAATTAGTTGTGCCATCTTTGTGGACAATAATCACTCTCCAAGGTAATAATAGCAAGAGTGTTTTGCATTGATGTGGATTAACTATCATCCACTATTTGCTGCATTGTTTTTTTTTTTTTAAATCAGCCACATTCAAAGGTTTTCTTGGATCAGTTTAAGATATTTAAGGTGAGACAAAGTCCAGACTGACTGGGCCACTGCAAAATCTTCATTTTGATTCTGTTTTTTGTGTGTGTTAATTTCAGCTATTTAGACTTGGACTTGTTGGTTTTCTTCACTGCATGAAAAACCCCAAACCTTACCAATATTTTTGTTCTAGTTTCTGGTGTTAATGTCTTAGTGCAAAGCTAATTACAGGAAACCAATCAGCAAGAATCAAGAGCTTATTTTAAGTCAACAATTCCTTAATATTGTTACAAATGGAATAATCTATCAGCGGATCAAGACATTTCCCCCAAATCTTTACTTAAAATGACATTGTGGTACAAGACAGATTATTTCACTTTTAACTTGACTTACAACAGTATCCTATATCTTGCTTAAATAAAAAAGTTACCTGTAAGTTAGTTTTGTCTTATTTTGTGTGTACAGAGATATTTACACTAGAAACAGAAATACTTGGTAAGATTTTGTGTTTTTGTGGTGTTCACACAATCATCCTGCTGCATAAAACCAAAGTGACCTTAAGGTCACAATCTGATGACCTTCAGGATTCATCGTCCAGACCATCAGACATCCACCTCCATGTTTGACTTTTATTAATGAATAAACTGTCTGACATGCTGTGTTAGTCTTAATATACGTAATAAGACCGCACATCTTTCAAGCGTCACTTTTGTCAGCCCAAAGAATCTTAAGGATCATCAGGAACTATCAGGTGGATTTCTGTGATCTTTTAGCCTACTTTGTGTGGTCAGTCAGGTACAATTTGACCACTTCTTTTCCCCCTAGAAACTAAGTCCAATTGCACTCACCCCCGTCCACATCACAATAGAGACAAGAAATTATTTAAGCAGTTAATTCATAACTGTTTAAAAGGGAGGATGAGCGCTTAAAAACTGGATGTTGGGTTTAATCACTTTGTCTCTGGTTTTAGAAAATTCTTGAAACATTTAGGTGAAAAACCAAAGCATGTAGGGGTGAAACTCTTTTTCAGAGCAACGCACGCTGCTCAAACTGCAAGTTTTGAGAGAAAAAATGGGTGATTTTAGTGTTGCAGAGGTGAAAAATAAAGCATTCAAAGCCATTTTGATGTGATTAACCACAATGTGACAGCGCTGACATAAACAATGAAAGGTCCACTCCAGGAGAGCTTGTGGTAATATGAATATTGCTGTGGGATTTGCTTATAGTCACTGCTTCATTATGCAATGTTTAATATTAATAAAGAAAGTATAAGGATGTATTATTTATAAGCTATTCAGAGTGTGGTTGGTGTGTGTGTGGATTTGAGTGACAGATTGAGATGCTCCCTTGCTACAGGCAATACAACTAGACAAGGCTCTTACTTTTCCACAGGACCCGTCCTGACAATTTCTCCCACAGTTAAGAGGATTTGTCCGAGCAGGGGTGAATATATAATGCATGCAGATTCCAAACTTTAATGTGGGCCGAGTAAATGATTCAATGCTGGATTTTCTCAGAAGAGAGGCTGCGAGGGGAGCGAAGGGGGCACGGGGATGTTGCTCGTGGTCGGCTCTGGCGACGCAGGCTGAGCAGGCCCACATGCTGGTAGTAACTGTAAACATCCAAAGGCGATATTGGAGATTATTTCTGCCTCGGAGGGAAACACCTCTCACAATGTTTTGATAATTATTCAGGTCACCTTAAACTTTTTCACGCGTAGTCACATCGCAGCAAAAAAAACCTCGGACATCCCTCGCTGGGATTACTAGACCGACACAAGAGCATACTCGACTCAACTTCCGCAAACTGGAAGAATCACTGATCAGTGTAGCACACCTCTATCAGCTTTGATTGGTGTCCATATTTCTGTTGATACAAAAGCAACCCCACAGCATGATGCTACCTCCATCATGTGTCACAGTGTGTTCAAGGTGATGTGTGGAGCTGGCTTACCTCCGCATTTGCAAAGACATCCCTTTTTAGTCTCATCTGCTCCTCCTGTTTTTAGTGTGCAGATTTTAAAGAGGATTTGTTTTGAACAATGGCATGTGTGCAAGGTAAACATCAGTTGTGTGTTACATTGCATTAAATGTGCACAGTATTTGCCTCATAACTGACACAGCTGACTAATTAATGACAAATACCATTGATTGGGAAAGACATCACCAGCACAAAGCTAGAGCAAACTAAAACATTTTCTGGCTGCAAACTGCAATAGTAAAAAAATTACCTATTTATCTGAGATATTATTATAACAAATTTCAAATAATTTTATATTGTTATGGAAGTATAGAACCATAGATCTAGACTTGTACGTTAGCAATGACTTAAAAAAAAATCTCTTTATTTGGTAGGCATTTTCTTCCATAGTCTGCTCTTTTCCATAAACACTAAAACTATTAACTGTAACATTTCACATTTGATTAAGAGGCTCCTGAAATGATGTGGGTGAGAGGTAGACAATAAATGAGTAAATTTTGAACACCGTAGTGAATTATGATCGTTGGATTGCTTTTGTGGACAATTAAAACAGTAGAGTGAATATTTGTCTCCCTCTGGTGGACAGTATTCGAAACAACAGCCTCCTCATTCTCACAACTTGGATGGTCTGTTAAAGCGATTCTTATAACAGACAGTTCACTGGTTGAATTAGGTACTCATTTTCGGAAAACAAATATTTTTGAACCCGAAATGTATCTTTCCAGGGCGCACGTGTATCTTATCTCCTGCGTAATGACGTAGGCAAGGAGGTAGTGACGTACAGGAAAACGGTGGTCTCCTTCTTACAATGGGGATTTTGGTTGCTCATTTGTTGGTTAAAACAGTGTGAATAACTGCGGATTATTCAAACTGTCGTCTCTTGTATGTGGTTTATCCCTTTATCCCGACGCATACATGATAAAGGTAAGCGTCGCGGCTCAATTAGATGAAGAAATAAGCGACGAACAGCTGGAATTGCAAACACTCTGACAGGCTGCTATGCCTTTAGCATTAGCTCGGGCTAACATGCTAACCCGATGCTAGCGAACAGATTAACCAGCTTAATTCACACTTCTTGTCTTTCTCTGTGTCGTAGCTTTATATTTTACAAACTCACCCATTTTATTTTCTGTCAAATTCATTTTTGTTGCACATTATGAACATTATTGAACATTTCGGGGATACTTATAGTAAATGTTAGGTAGTAGCTCGTGACTTTATTATGCTAATAAGCTAAATCCTATATTTAACACGTTAATAATAAACCAGGCTACGCTGTAGCTCTTTGTCTAATCTATAAAGGCTTTAAGACATTACTATGCCAAGTAAATACAATTATTGTTCTTATTTTGTTGTTGTTTTGATAAACTTATCCATACAGTTTGCTCTCTAATACAGTGGAGAAATGTTCTTTCTAGAAGATTCAGTTTTATTATATATGTCTCAATGTTCAACATTAGGTCTATTTCCAGATTATATTTAAACAACCTCTATGTTTAAATATGCACAGGAGCAATTAGTTATCCCCAGCTGTTTAGTGGATAGAATAATGTGGTTCTGCCTCTCTCACACCACTTACTGAGCACTGCCGGTCAGCTGGCTGAAAAAAAAGAAAGGCTAGTTCTTGCTTACATGGATGTCTGAGAATTTGGGAATATATATACATATTTTTCAACAAAAACTGACTGTCATGGTGTGGAAATAAAAGCAGAACAAGCTCTCACTGCTATTTGGAGAAATTATATTTTAAAGCTATTAATTAGCCACTCCTAGGATTTCCCAACCAGCTAATGAGCTACAATACCGCCAGACTCTCGTTCCCAGCCATGCCCAGTAGATCAATAAAACGAGTAGTTTAAAGTTGTTTTTTTTGTTGGGTTAAGCATTTCTGTGGCTTTTTTATGTACAATTTGGATAGTTTCGTACTTCCTTACCAGTTCTGTTTGAGTTGTTTATGGTGAACATGGAAAATAAATCTCCCACATGCTTTATACAGGATGTGTCTATTTCCACAAAGCAAATATTTAAAGCGAAAAATGATCTAAACAAAGCAACTTTCAGCACAAGTTGTACTTTTAAAGAATTTGGGGCTCACATAAAATTCTGGTTCTTAATAATAGGGCTTTTCTCTGAAAGCAAGTAATTATTGTTTTTTGGTTGTCTCCCCATACTCCCTAAATCTCCGCAGTCCAGCGCAGCAGGTCCATCCACCTCTTCCCCTCAGACAATGAAGGAACCCAAGGAGAACTTGAGCAGCCAAGCTACTCTGGACCACATCAAGCCATGCTGGTACTGGGACAAGAAGGACCTAGCCCACACCCCGTCTCAGTCCGAGGGCCTTGACCCGGGTACGGAGGCTCGGTACAGGAGGGAGGGAGCCCGCTTCATATTCGACGTGGGAACCCGCCTCGGCCTGTATCCTGTATTGGTTTATACCAGGAAAAAACGTTATCTTGTATCTCTGTCACGTTAGATTTAGATATTTTAGGCAAAGTAGTGCAATACAAAAACACCGAACAGATAAGCTGTACGAATTGACTCGGCCTGTCACACTAACAAGTTTTGCTTGATGGTAAATTGTCCGAGATTGTCCCTGGTATCGCGATAAACAATAATGTTGTTTTGAGACATTTTTCAACTAATATCATGGCAATGGCATAATAATGCAAGAACACATTCTCCAAGATCGATAAACTTAAAATTTTAATAAACATTTAACACTGGAACTGGAAGACATTTTAACTATTCAAAACGAATGAACAAAATAATAGAAACATCAAATAAAAATGAATTCTTTATAAACAACACTATCCTTAAAAAAAAAAGGCTGGTTGAGACCCAAAGCACCAGACTGAAAACTTTTGTCATCCAGTCTTTGGTAGAACGAGACAGAAGAAAGAAAAAAATGATAAATTACACAAATGCAAATTCTTGAGTTTGTTTTAGTTTATCATGAGCGCTGGTTAAATGCTTTGCTGAGATCCTTAAATATGTTTCCTCATAGAGTAATGTTGTATTAGTGTTGTGATTCTGGCAGAAAAGGTAACCATGCTAATCAGCTTTTAGTTCTAGAAGTCATTGTGTGTGAGACTCCTTGACTGCTAGCAGACACTATGACACTCTGGCCACCGGCATCATATATTTCCATCGCTTCTACATGTTCCACTCCTTCAAGCAGTTTCCCAGATATGTGAGTCCCAGTTTCTGATCATCTGATTTCCCCAAGTTTTCCCAATGAAACTAAACTTAGGGAAATTAATGACTTTTTTTTTTTTTTGTCCCAGGTGACTGGCGCTTGTTGTCTTTTCCTGGCCGGAAAAGTTGAGGAGACCCCAAAGAAATGCAAAGACATCATCAAGACGGCGCGGAGCTTACTGAACGATGTGCAGTTTGCTCAGTTCGGCGACGATCCGAAGGTGATGTTGTCATTCGTTTCAGTTTACCGCTGACCTTTTTCTGAACACATTCAGCTCAGAAAGGTCTACAAATTTGATCATTGTCTCTTGTCCAATCTTTGAGACACCAGGAACAAAAAATAAATACATTTTTTGGATTTAGGGGTTTGTGATGAGGCCTTCAAATGTTATCACAATACTGACTGGTGCTAATGGGATCACAATAAAAGTGACGATAAAAAAAATTATTTATTACTTGTTTTAAGTAACTGCATGCCTCTTACAATACGCACCCATTCGCAATAGGATTCTTCAGGGTACAGTTACATAAAGAACTGCACATAATAATTGTATTTATTTACATTTCTCCTTTTCACGTTTTAGTACAAACTTGATATTATTTCCCACCTTCAACATGTCAGTTTTTTAAAGCTACATCAGCTTGAAATATTCTTATAACATTTTGCATTTTATTTGTTTACATAAATAAAAACAAGACAGCAGAAATAGTTTCCCTCAAATAAATATCTGGGTTATTGTGTTAGTTTTTTTTTTATGCCTTCAACATTATCCAACATTGTTACTTTACGCTAATTTAAGGGAATGAGGTTCTAGTTCTGAGGGAAAATTCTAGAAATAAATATCCTCTGGCAAATCTGAGTCATTAGCTCTCTAAAAAACTAAAAGAAAATAAAAAAAAATAAAGCTTTTAGTCTTTTTCACAAAGAGAAATGCTTCATAAAACTTCAACTGGGTTTGTGAAAAATGTGTTTTCAGGGGAGAAATATCCAGGCTTGACCCGTCCAAGTTTTTGAACTCCAGATGTTGCAATGGAGTCCAGGGTCCTTAATAAACTATTAAAAAGCTCATTAAGTGTCTCTCGCAGCACTTTTTTTCTCCTGTTTCTGGGCCAGGGGGAAAGAACCGCTTATGTCATGAGCTGGATGCAGGAAACGCCTAATTAGTCGGTCGTGGAGGCTGAGCGCAAAACTCTGGACGTACTTTCACGTGTGGTTTCAGGGAAAATTAGATCAATCTATTTGTGCTGTAAAACGGCAACAAATGTCCATTGTTGAGAGAACTGTGCCTTAAATGAACCTTCTGATTGTAACAGGAGGAGGTGATGGTTCTGGAGAGGATTTTACTCCAGACAATCAAGTTTGACCTGCAGGTGGAGCATCCCTACATGTTCCTGCTGCGCTACGTCAAGCAGCTTAAAGGTAAAGGGAGTGGGGAAAAAAAGTTCAAACGTTTGAACCACTGATGAAAAGTAAACTCTGGCACATGGATTCGGTCAAGAACAGGCTGATATTCTGCTGTTTTATCGCAGGGGAGAAGAATAAAGTCTGCAAGGTATTACAGATGGCTTGGACCTTTGTCAATGACAGGTGAGCACACTTTGGCCTGTTTTTACTCCAATAATCTGAAGGTTTTTCTTAAATGTGCGAAAATTGTCATAATATTTCTAGTATAAAGTTGCTAAATTGAAAGATTAAATTCATAACATTACAAATTTATTATTATTATGATTTTATTCTTATTTAAACTTTATTCTCACACTTGTTCCTGTTATACTCTAACTTTGTATACTGACTTTATTTTCAGTGTTATAACTTTTTTCCTCATTATTTTGACTTTATTCTCCTATTATGACTTTCTTTGTATTATTTCAACTTCATTCTTATACAAATTATTCTTGTAATATTGCAACTTTGTTCTCATAATACTGACTTTATTCTCGTATTCTTATGACTTTATGCTCGTATTATTTCCACTTTATTCTAAAAATATTCTGACTTTTATTTATTTATTTTTTTTATTTTATTAGTCCTGTTATTATACTCTATTATAAAAATTATTATTTTGAGGATTTTCCTGATAATATTGACAGATTTGACCCTCGTTCTGTGTGTGTGTGTGTGTGTGTTCCCTCCAGCCTTTGCACCATGCTGTCTCTGCAGTGGGAGCCAGAAATCATTGCCGTGGCTGTGATGTACCTGGCCGGCCGCCTGTGTAAGTTCGACATCCAGGAGTGGACGGCCAAGCAGTCATCCCGCCGCTGGTGGGAGCAGTTCGTCCAGGATGTCCCCGTCGAGCTTCTGGAAGGTACTCCCCTCCTTCCTTCAGATTTCCTCCCTCACCTCTCGGATGCTTCTCATCCATCCGTCATAATCCCTCCATCTTGCAGACATCTGCCACCAAATCCTGGATCTGTACTCCCAGGGAAACAAGCCCATCCCTCAACAAATCCAGGAGAAAGAGCGTGCGCCGGCTACACCCACCTCTCTTCCCCCAATCCCACAGGGGCAGCCCCCGGCCTCCAACCCGCCGCCCCCACCGCCCAAGAAGGCCTCTCCTCAGGTTGGCAGCCCGGCACGCCAGCTCAAACGCTCGCATGTAAGCAAGCTAACAGAGAAGAGAAGACTTTAAAATATGAAGAAATGACTTCTGCTAATGTCAGCCTTGTGTCTGTTTTTGTCCCAGACTTCTCCAAAGGATGAGCCCAAACCTCCAGGTATTCTGCTTTTTATATGTCACAGTACACATTTTTTATTTTTTATTTTTTGTAATTTTGTGAAATTACACGTACGAACACAAAAGTATAAAGTCCATAAATGTTAAGAGGGAAGACAATAATACCGTGTTTATGAGATTTGTAGGACCACCTGTCCCTATAAACACTAAATCCAGCTCTTTCAGATTGGGTGAAAACAACCTTCAGCATCAGTTTTCAAGTCTCGCTAATTATATTGACGTTTGGACTGCCGTCATTAATCAGCATAATGACATTATTATAAATATAGTTAGTCAACACAATTTTTATTTCTTTTTCTTTCTTTTTTTTTTTGCTTAGCAAAAGTTACAGCAGTTTGTTTTCTCCCAAAGTGCAGTGTGTGTGCACAGAGTCCTGTCGCTCCAGTACGTGTGTGTGTGTGTGTGTGCGTGTGTGTCTTTAAGTCTTTAAGTCAGCCAGGTTTAGCTCCTGTCACTGGCTGCCTGCATCTGGGAAAAATTGAGAGAACTTCAACTTAGTCAATGACCGGCACCTTTAATAAGTACTAGTTATTTTAATAAAGTTACATTTCTCATTATAGTTCTACTAAAATATGTAGCTGAAAGTTGTTTTTTCTTTGGAGCTCAGACCTATTTTTGTCTAAACCTTCAGCTTTTTTAAAATGTATTTTATCATATGCATAAAAGCCAATTTATTTATTTATTTTTCTTTATGCTGGAAGTGACACAAAAAAAAACGAGCAATTTTGACAATAAAATAAAAATAAACTAGCTTTGTTTTTGGGGGTAAAATAATAACTTAGAGTAGTAGCCCTTGGACTTTGACTGGTCCATTCCAATTCATTATTTTCACTCTTATATAAACCATGTTATTGTTGCTATGACTTTATGTTTCAGCTCATTCTGCTTGAACCTCCACCCCAGTCTGAAATGCTTTGCAGACCCTTACAGTTTTTCTTCTTGGGTTGACCTGCGTTTAGCTCCAACCATCCTCCATTAGACTCTGACAAGCAGCTGAAGAAAAGAATTCCCACAGCATGATGCATCCACCACCTTGTTTCTCTAGGAATACTGTGTCCCGGTGGATGTATGTTGTTGTCTGTCCACAAAGAGTCCAGTGCTTACGCTGGGTTTGATTTTTGGGTCAATACTTGCCTGCTACCATTTTCAAATTTAATCTGCAAAAACAACAGAAAAATGCACAGTTTTCTGTCAGTATATCACATGAAATCCCAATGAGATGTAGTGAACTTTGCTGTTTTCATTTGACAGTATTCAAGTCATTCATTCTTGTTTAACTTTATTAAACCAAACATCACATATTGATAACTCTTGTAACTCTCTCTGACATTTTTTTGCAGAACAAGCCGGTTCAAAGATCCCCCGACTGGAGAGCCCCATGCCCCCCCTGCCTACATCCCAGCCTCCCCCAGGTAACCATGGCCACCGCCTGAGTCATGCCCTTCATCTGGGCTTCAGGCCATGGAGTTGAACTTGGGGACATGCTGGCATCCAGGAAAGCCCTGCTGTTTGTTTGCTTGCGCCTCTAAACAGACCTGCTTTATGAGCTGCCAGTTCCCCTGCGGTCAGTTTGGGCTCCTGCAGCAGTACAAAATTGTTAGACTGCTTATGTAATCACCTTTCGCCTGGACAAAACGTGAACCACATGCTCACCCGGAGCGCTTCAGCCGGGTAATGAGACCTCCTGCATGGCGGCGTTGGCTGATCTTGGCCTCACTGTGCGTTCCTGTCTGGGAACAGGGAGGTTATTTGGGATCATGTTGGTGGGTGGAGCGGCCAGGGCGGAGCAGGGCAGGGCGGGCGACCCAGCGGCATCCTCCACCGCTGAGATGGTGACTGCTTTTAATTAGGGCTGCAACTAAAGATTACTTTAGTTATTCTGACAGTTACACGGATAAAAAAATTGGCCCATTCTGAGCCTTTTTGAATGATATTAGAAATGCATTGATAGATGCAAATAAATAATTCAATTCCTTTTTAAGATTAGAAAATAAACATTTTATTGCCTAAAGTGTAACAACATATTCCTTTTGTGAACGCTTTACATCGATATGTAAAGCGTTGATGAGAATTTGAACCAGGCAAAGTGAAAACTGCTGTTTGAGGAGTTCTGGGTTAAATACTAAATTTATAATTGTTTTGACTATTTTACTGCTCTCAGTGAGCAAATTGCCTTTTTCGGAGTCTGTTAACGATTAATCGATTGCTAAATTAGTTGACGATTATTTCAATAACTGATTAATTGTGAATAATCTGATTAATCGTTTCAGTCCTGTTAGTTATTTTTCTTTGTTTTTCTATGTTTCCCCATACAGCCCCTCCCGCAGAGGCGGAACCAGGAAGCGAAGCTGCTCCTCCGCCTCCACACGCCCCGCCCCCACACCAGCCCCCACCCTTGCCCCATCGCCCTCCTCCGCCCCCGCCCTCCAACTACCTGATGTCCACCACCAGCTCCTACATGTCTGGGGAGGGCTACCAGAGCCTGCAGTCCATGATGAAGACGGAAGGCCCGCCCTACACCCCCATGCCGCCCAGCTACCCGCCACCCATCCCACCGTACCACCCGCACGTCTACCAACCGGCCACGGCGCCGCCTCCAGGTCCTCCGCCTCCTCCATCTAGTTACCCGCCACCAAGTTTGGCCCCGGCCTACCCTCCGCCGGGCTACAATAGCTACCCTCCTCCACCACCTCCCCGCATGCCCCCCGGCCACGTGCCGCTGCCGGGGATCACGCTTCCCCCTGCCGGGTACCCTCCTCCGCCCCCCGTGCCTCCAGGACAGTCCCAAGTGCCCCTGCCCCCTCCACCTGGAATGCCCCTCAACCGCGGCGGGTGGATGAGATGAATTTACAAACACATAGCTGCTGATTTAAGACTAAACCACAAAGTTTTCCTGTCACAAACTAAAGAAGTGAGACTGGTCTCTCTTCAGTGCGGCTTCAGACAAGCAGCTGACGTGGTTGGAATTAACTTGAAATGACAAGTCAGGTTTGGGCACCATTGTTTGGAAAACCAGGAGGAATATATCTGGGAAGTTTTATTTTTTTTTTTGGAAAGATTTTGATATCTATAGGAAGCTACTTATTGAGCCCTTCACTGAGAATGTACTGAGGAACAGCAGCACTCTGTTTTCCTTCCAAAGTGTGTCGAACATCGCAAAGATGTTTCAGTTTATTTGGTTTTGTTTTAGGCTTCTTATCATTTAAATCATGTCTTTTGCCTCCTGATGTTTCCCAGTTGCATTTACTTTTGCATTCTGTTTCTCACTTTGTTCTGTCACATTGTGTCCAGTCTTAGGGAAAACGCAGTAGTTGAGACTTTTGGAGTTTGCCGGCCCATGATCTGTTTTTGTTTTGGCATAACTTCAAAAATGCTGGTTTCACGTCGCAAAGAGTTCTGCGACTATTAAAAGTTTTATTTTCACATTTTGTCCTTGTTTTGTGGGATCTGTAAAAATGTTATTACACAAGCATCATCTCACACTAAACAAATTTAGAAAAAAAAGGTCTTTAATGGCGATGCACTTGTCCACAAATTGATTTTACATTTTACATTTACTTCACTTTCTTTTTTAAAACACAGACATAAATGTTCATATTCAGTAACTATGCATCACTACAGCTAATACACTGATCACTTCACAAGCTCGGTCAAACATATAAAAACAACACAACCTTGATTGGTCCAGTCAGTGCGGTTCGGAGTAGGACAGCCAACGTAAGATGAACTGAAAACTGATCAAAACAATAGATTGACTATCCAGGTCAAACATGTAAAAATAAACTGCAGTCAACCTTTCAAAATGTTCAAAGGTACAGCAGCATCGCAGCAGCTGCTCAGATGTGAAACTCCGGTTTTTATCATCCAGTTTTCAGCAAGAAGACTGAACATAACACTGCGGTTCCTTCATAAAGACTCTCAGGACAGAAGCCAGAGAGATCAGCTCCTTGTCCTAAATTACCATCCAGCTGTAAACTACAAGTCCCA